>OZ020269.1:95683539-95788539 GCA_963971225.1 Melieria omissa
TTTCAATCAAGCCAATTTATCTTTGGGAAAATGAAATATTATGCAAAAGTGAAAAGTGTGCTCGTAAAGCTGTCAACAGCACTCAATGATTAAATGACAAAAACAAAATGAAACAATTTGAAAATAAAAATCAAACACAAAAACGGCAACGGGAATGGTTAGATATTTTATTGTTGTTGTTGAAATGCGAGCAGCAAAATTAAATCTAAAATTAAATATGTAAATTCAGTTGGCGAAAAGTGTGAGATGAATAAAAATTGAAAATTGATATAAATGATTACAAGCAAAAGAACAAAAAAGGATCAGGCATGAAGGATGTTTTATATAGTCAAACGTTTATTATTGGTGAGCCACAGAAATGGGAAAGTTTTGGTTTTTAATAAAAAATTACAAGGGAGTTATGAGAGTAAAGTTTGAGTTGCTGAAATATTCGACTTCCTATACAGCTTTGGTATTTCTTAGGGCTGTTGAATTGATCTTCGGTCCTTAAAGTGCGTTTGCCATTGAAGCATTGAATTCCAAAGAAACCATAAGATCCGCGACAGCTTTCAAAAGAGGTTAGGCTTATTTATTGTGTTTGTAAGCAGATTAAAAAAATTTAAAAAAAATCATAACATATATCTTAAGAATTAATTGGCATGACTTGGCAAAGTACCAAATAACTTAAGATTTGACGTCCTGCTCTGAAGATGCAACGTCATCCTTGATCGTTGTTAGTCCCAGCACCGCATTGCAAGCAATTCGCCCACCACACCAACACCGATTGGTCATAAATTTTGTTTATTCACCGACCAGACATCGACGATGATCTTTGGCCAACTGCAGTTCGCTTCAACTCCGACCAGATGCAACCGTTGCATGAATGTGGCGAATGGCGCATCGTAAAACTTTAATCATGCAGCGCCGATTTCTTTCACGTGCAACGCGTCCATGTGTCGATAAATGTGCATTTGCAACGTGCTACATGCTTGAATGCTGCTAAAACTGTGCGTGTGTGCGTGTGTTTGTGTGCAACAAATTGGCGTGCGCTGTCTGAACGATGTTTGTGGCATGATCCATCATAAAAGTGGTGGCCGGTGGTCATCACCGAACGGAACATGAAAAACATGACTTGTGCATTGGCGTTTAATGGCAATTAGCAGCGCCGCTGCTGGCCATCAGCCCACCATCACCACACCACCACCACACCACACACACTCACACTCACAATTGATGCGCCAGAAGCGACGAGACTGCAGCGACGCGCTCTGCCGCCAATTCTTGGCACTTTTCGCAACTTATCGCTGCCAGAGATTTCATAGTTCGACGAACAAGCAGCAGACGCAAACGCCAAGCGTGCGCTGCAAATTGATTTTGTTCCATTTCACATACAAACACTCGAGTACACAAGTTTTCGTAAGTGAAGCTGCACGACTTGCCGCGAGAAGAGCCTCGCAGTGCAGCGGCCCCGGTCAGTGCGTGATGTTTGCCATTGTGTTGCTTATCTGCAACGTTGCGTGCATTGCATGGGAAACAATTTGTTGACTGATGGCCAAAAATGAAAAGATACAGAGGGGCATAAACTTTTTACGGAGGGCAGCACAGTTCATGCTGCTTGCTTAGCTGGAGATGTTGCAGTTTTCTCTAAGCAGAGCAAATTTATTTCATTGTCAGAGATTTTCAGTATGAAGAGATGCTGTATAGGTTGAGGAAGGAAGGAAGGATGAGATATAGGTTGCACTATTGAAAATTACCTCTCTACTAAAAACTGTGTGCTTATCTCAAATTAGGAGAAAGGAAAACGCCTCAGTATTTGCTTGAAAAGCTGATACTTTTCAAGTCCGGGATACACCAACATTTGATTGTCTACCAGTACAACTTCTTAATCCTATTCGCTATTTCGTTACCATATGGCAACATGGTAATTTGTGATCGACTGAACCTTCTATGGTTCCAGAAATACATATTTTTTTTTATCCTTCGAATATTTTGAGGGACTAGGAATAATGCAAAATTAATAAACTGATTATTTAAGTTAAAAGAAGAGAAGTATACAAGTAAATTAAAGTAAAAAGAAGTTAATACGTAAAATAAAGTAAGGAGGAGTATACACGTAAAGTCACATACTAAAGAAAGAAAAAGCAGAAAAGAATACAAGCGATTATTAATTTGTTTTTTTACTTTGATTAAGTTACACTTTCGACTAAAGTAAATTAGGAAATATTCGATTTTTAGTTATGCGTAATCAATTTATGTTTGAATAAATAATTCAGCTAATTTTGGCTTAATTTAATTAATTTTGATTTTATACTCGTTAAGTTACATAGTAACGAGAGAAGAAGCAGAATACAAGCAATTTTTAATTCGACTTTTTTACTTTAATTGAGATACAATTTTGAATCCATTTTGACTGAAGTAAATTAGGAAGTCAGGGAACAAAACGGACGATTTGACTTCAATTCGAAATAAAATTCAAGCTGATTTTTTTGTTCACGTCTATACAATTTTTTTCGAAACGTTAACAGAAAAATTGTATATCTGACATGATGAGATGACATGATGACATGTCGGAATATCACTTTCTCCAATTTTCTCATTTTTGCTAACAATGTAGATTGCAATTTTTGCAGGTTTGTTATGTTAGGTTAAGGTGGCTGTCTTGGCATGGGACTTGCCGAAAGACACACTTAGGCCACAAAATGGGCCCGTTGTGATACCACAAGTTTAAGGTCTGTCTTACTGCAAGTCGAGAAGACTATTCAAGCCATTTTGAATTGTGGATGAACTCAAGCAAGTTTTGATGTTAGCTGAACTAAGGTCATTCAAGTTGTTAAAGAAAGGAGAGCCTAGGGCCCATCTTCGTCTACGTAGAGCCGGACAGTTGCAGAGAAAATGACTAATAGTTTCTTCCTCCTCTTCAGGATTGCGACGACCGTGCCAATGTGCTGTCTACTAAGCGAGACAAGTGCTCTTGTGTGCCTAGGATTAATAACAGGCCAGACCTTTTGCCATCGCCTGTTGCCCATATCGAGTAAGAAGGAGCAGATTTTTAGTTTACAGGAACCAAGATGTATGCCTGCTGTCACTGGCGTTGAAATACGGGAGGGTGGTGCCACGTCTGGAAAGTTGATAAACGTAGTTACCACTGATGTCGTTGTGGCCCGGTACCGTAACAAGTAAGGGAGCGGCAAAGAGCAACTACTTTCGATATGGTTGAGACCTTCTTGAGGGCTTTAACTGCTGCCTGGTTGTCGGTGAAAATGCGAACCATACCCCCCTACTCCGTCATCTAGCTTGGAGCCGTCTGAATAGAAACCGTGCCTTGATCGCACTACTGTCTATGAGGTATGAGAGTTGAGAATTTAGAGTCGAACAGATATGATGGTAGCGAGTAGTATATGTTGTCAGGTAAGTCAGGTGAACAGTCTAGGATCCGGCAGTAAATCAGTACGAGTCCATCCTTTGATGGTATTTAGTCTCACTGCAGAGAGGGTTGCAGCTTGTTTACCGAAGAGGTCAACTGGAAGAAAGTGGAGCAGGGCGTAGAGCCCTCTGGATGGTTTCGATCGAATGCTCAAGTTATTATGAGCGCCGCCGATCTTTTGACTGAGTCCAGAAGTTTCTGGTTAACCACCTTATCCAGGCAGTCCACCATACTACTGCTTCATAGAAAAGAATGGATCTAATCACGGAGATGTAAATCTAGTACATGATACGTGGTTGGTTACAATTTTTTGCCAACAGCATTTTTGCAAGAGTACAGTGCAACAGTGGAGGAGTTGTAACCATCTTGGTTAACAGGTTTTGAACTATGTCCACTATCGTCTTGCATAGTTTCATGTTAGTCAGTGAGCCAGTAATATTGTTGAAAGCTCCCTCAACTTTTTCACTTTTTCAAACGAATTCCGAGAAGCACATCTAAAAGTTTTACCTTTGCTAATATTTTTGCATGAATACGACGATTGAGAAGGAGCAAATTTCCCTAGATAAAAGTTTCCTCTAACATAAATTGTGTCTTCGACTTGTAATATGAGGAACTAACCATCGCATTGCAGACACCACTGAATTGTAATAGATTTCATTTTAAACATTTCGCACCGCTGCTCATCGTATTAGCCGTTTTTTTTATTCTCTGCATTCCTTCAATTTGAATGCTTCGAAATATTCAACATTTACACGTGTGCTGTCAACTACAATTCGCCAATTGAGACCACATCCGCACACAATCACACACACTTTCGCACACATACTCAGTAACTGTGCATGCATGTCGCTGCTTGAGTACTTGAAATATGGATCGGTGTAATGGAATTTATTGAATTTGCCTGTGAAATAAATATATGCAAATTTGCATAAATTGCTCATAAATTTTGCCATCAATGTGAAAAATTCCAACATTTACAACACATATCCTCAATGTTCGCAATCAAATCTATATTTGTTATGTATGTTCAACGTACAACAATACTACAAAAGGACGCATGTATGAGGATGTGTGAGTGCGTATTCATGCTCTGCATTCTATTTGTGCTCTGCTCACAAATTTGCATACTTGAGCATGAATATTTTTTTGTATTGTAGCTTTAAGAGGATTTGTGCTATAGATAGATTTTTTTTATATAAAAAAAGTAAGGCTGCACTTGATACACGGACATGTGTGATTTGAGTATTGCTGCCAAATGAATACGGCTGTGCAAAACTAACGTTAAATGCCACTGCTAGTTCCATCAGAATCGGGAAGGAGGGAAGGACCTCACCGAGAAGTTTCAGACAGCGCGACCCCTATGTGTGACTTTTTCAACTTCCTGCTGGAGAAAATCATACGCGCCGCCGAGATGAACCGCACTGGCACTTCTTCTTCTTCTCAATACATTTAATTTTTTGTCCTGACTGACTGACGGACTGACTGGTTCATCATCGCCCATTCCAAACCGCTGAAGCTACAAACATGAAATTTAAACTGGAGGAACTTTTTGAAAAATGAACCTCCGCTAAGATGGGATTTTTTTTAATTCAGGGTCTAAAAGGGCAAAACATGCTTAACCCATGTATTGCAGGAAGAAAGTTGATTTTATGGACCTATTGATTTCAAATTTGGTGAAAACACTTGAAATAAAAATTATTCGACACATATTCTTTATTTTTTCGAAAATCAAGATTTAACGAGGTTAACAATGGGTTAAGGTGTGTATAGGGTAAGACTACGAAATCAATGAACCGATACCAATAAAAAATTAATCGACATATATTTTTCAATTTTTCGAAAATCAAAATTTAACAGAGTCAACAATGGGTTAAGGTGCGTATACAGGAAAAATACAAAAAACATAAAACGATGGGCCTATTGACTTCAAAGTTGGTGAAAACACTTTAAATTAAAAATACTTCAAAGCGTGTTTCTTATTTTTTCGAAAATCAAAACTTAAAGAAGTAAACCAAGGGTTAACAGTTTGTATGCAAAAAAATTATTTCTTACTCCTTTTGACTTCAAACTTGGTGAAATTTGTGAATGTAAAATAATTCGATACATGTTTTTCATTGTTTCGAAAATCAAAATCTGAAGGGGTCAACGACAAGTTAAGAGTTTGTATTAAGAATCTGTAAAAAAATATGATTGATGATGATATGACTATTGACTTCAAGCTTGGTGAAAGTACTTCAAATGTGAATTTACCGTAGATCGAGCTTTAAAAAATTTAAGGAATCCTTTCCTATGTATACAATGGAGAAAATTATAAACTTATCAATTTTCTCAAGACTTCTTTGCTAAAAAAGTGTGAAAGATAATAAAACAAAAAACCAAATGTATCATTTTTGATACAAAGATCGACCTACGGTTAATCGACACGTGTTTTTTTTTAATCTATTTCTGACGGAGTCAACGACGGGTTAAGATTTGGTATGGAGAAACAAGATTTTATGGGCATTTTGAATTCAAATAGCGAGCAAAGTAGCTTCTACCAGACACCTAAAGAGTTCCGGCTTCTTGGAAAACACGTCACTGAAGTATAGGAATATGTTTACCTTGGCACCAGTATCAACACCAAAAATAACGTCAACCTCGATATCAAACGGAGAATAACTTTTGCAATAGGCAATTGAGGAGTAGGGGGGGCCTATGGACAATCAAAATTTACGCTCAACAAGGCACTCAGCATTCCCATGCTCTTTTATGTTGCAGAGTCTTGGACGTTATCGACTACCAATGAAAGTGCATTGAGAATGTTCGAGAGAAAGATACTCCACGCGAGATGGCGCCTCTTGTTCAGTGATGTCTGCAGAAGGTGTGGAGATGAAAAAGAAGTAGAAACGATTCAACACTTTCTGTGCCACTGCCCGGCTCTGCAAGAACGCCGACTCCGTACCCTGGGGTCAAGATTCCTAGCGGACCTGTCTTGTGCGGCAACAGTTGAGTCCTCAGATCTGCTTTCCTTTATCAAGAGGTCAAACTGGTTTTACGCTCGGAATTTCAAACTGGTGTCAGCAAGCAGAGCACAGAATCAACTTGCGCGCTTGTGTAAAAGACCTCATGGTTAAGTTTATCTTAAGAAGTCACTTGAAAGAATCATAGATCAACTGTGCAGAGCCTTGTAAGTCATTAAGAGAAACAGCCATCAATCGACAAGTATTCTACTTCCAGAGTGAATTATTTTGACGGATGTAACTCCATAGACCTGCATATGTTTGTGTTCAGCAGAGAATTCGTTGTCACCGTCACTGGCTGTCATTCGCAATCGTTGGCCAGCAGGACTCTAAACACTCGAGCTGTCAAAGGATTGCGGTCGCTTTATGAGTTCCCAACTGTAGCTGACGCGCTACGGTTGGGTTGCGGTGTGTTTTGCATTTCAAAATTCAGTCGTAAAAAACAGCGCAGCAAATTAATTACGTATGTGTGTGCGTGTTTGTGTGGCAAGGTGTGCGGGCGAGTGAATGTGTGCCTTAAATAAATTGTTGGAAATTTACTATACCCACACTGCGGCGCCGCGACAACATCGACAAACGCATCGAGCATAAAGTCCGTTCGGGCAGTGAACGTGGCGCCCGTCCACCTCCTGACCGCACACACACACACACATTAATGCTAATGAGCATAGCGCGTGCTTCAGGTGTGGTTTTGACGGCGCGCAGTGTGCCAGGAGCGCGCCCGACCTCCCCTTCACCCCTCTCGTGACACTTGTCCTGCTGTACTTTAATGTGTCCTTAATAAGTGCTGATGGCAAATGAGCAAGAATTGCATTATTCCCCAACGTACACGAGTGCAATCGTACACACGCACACACACATGCAATTTAACAATTAGCGCACGCAAATCGCAACAACAAACACAATTTTCATTAAAGATGTGTTCGTGTGTGTGTGTGTGTGTGTCATAATGTTCTATTTTCATACTTTTCCGGCTGTCTGTTTGACATGCCAGCCGCATTGCTGCGTTGTTGTGAGCTCGCGTTGTTCTTTCCTCTTCATACCCCCGCTCCGGAATTTCCCCATCCACATTATGCACTCTTTCCTTCAGTGGCATTGTGACAAATTAACAAAAGCCCTCCAACGTTTTTTTCTTTTCCTTTCAAATACATACATTTCGTTGTTTTTGTTGTTATGGTTGTGGCAATGAATGTGGCTTGCAGGAAATCCAACAACAACCATAAACAAAAGGAATGCGCAAAGTGGAAGCGGAATACTTGCAACAGTTGAAAAAAGGGGAATTGGGAGGTGGCAAACGCGTTGTACGGTCCGTGGTGGTGTGTGTGTGTATGTGTGTGTGTGTGTTTTTTTTTTTTTTTTTTTTTTTTTTTTCAGTAGGGGAAAGCATCGAAAGCCAAACGAGTGCGAGACTTGAACACGCTAAAACCCCTGTATACAACCGTCCGTGTACCTTCATCGTGGCACCACCGCGAGGTATTACTTCACGATGAAGGCGGATATGTTAGCGTTCAGCTACGTCCAGGCATGAGTCATAAGATGCTCTGCCCAAAAGTGTCGTGTTCGGACGGACGGATAGTCAGTCATTGGCAATTGTCACCGAACAGTCCCGTATGTCTCGTCTCTGTAAGAGCATTATGCGGGCAATACTCCTGCACGCTCGGTCCCATGATTCTGGCGACGCAAGCATGTAAGACACCAGTGAGGACGGTGTTAAGGCACAGCCGATTGCCTCTTCGAGATTAGCTCTATCATCGGCATATTTGGCGCATTCAAAAAACGTATGGTGGACCGTTTCAGCCACCCCGATACACTGATTGCAGTGAGGGCTCTCTGCGTGCTTGAATTTGTGCAGGTATGCACGAAAGCATCCATGGCCAGAGAGGAACTGCGTGAGGAAGAAATTCAGCTCGCCATGTGTCCGCTTTAACCACGGTGCCAGCACCGGGATGAGCGTTCGCGTCCAGTTGCCTTTCGAGGACGAACTCCATCTACGTTGCCATGCCACTATGGTGTCCTCGGCCGACACCTGTGCACCTCGTTTATGCCAGTACGTATTTGCCTGTTGCAGAATCACTAACTGGATAGGGGGTCTTCCAGCAATCACGTCGGCCGCCTCGTCCGAGACCGTTCTGAATGCGCGGCAGACTCGTAGTGAATTTAGCCGGTACGCCGTTTTTAGCTGCCTGCTGTATGAGGCCACCATCGCCGCCTTGTGCCACACCGGACAGGCGTAGGTTGAGACAGCTGTGTTAACGACTGCAAGCAGTGTTCTTGCTTGGGTAGAGGGACCACCAACATTCGGCATCAACCGCGAGAGCCGGGCTGTTACTTTTAGGGCCTTCTCGCCGGCATGCGACAGATGGGCCTTGTAATTCAGACGGCAGTCCAGCAATATGCCGAGATACTTTATTTCGGAGCGCGACTGTATGAGATGCCCTCCGACATTTACGGTCACGCTTTCCACGCATTTTCTGCTGCTTATCAGAACGGCTTCGGTTTTTTCACCTGCAAGTTGCAGGCCTGCTTCTGACAGCCAGGCTGTAAGCCGAGAGATTGACTCGTTTGCCTTGGCTTCGATCTCGTGCAGGTGTTTGGCAACTACGACTAGCGCTACGTCGTCAGCGTATCCAACGGTAGTTACACCGCTAGGCACCTCGGTTCGCAACAGGCCGTCGTACATTACGTTCCAGAGCAATGGTCCAAGGACAGAACCTTGTGGAACGCCACACGTGATGGTATGTTTGCGAACACCCTCGCTAGTATCATAGGTGAGCTGCCTATTACTAAGGTAGCTGTCGATTACACGTAGTAGGTAAGCTGGCGTTCCTAGATCTCTAAGGGCATCGAGAATCCTGGTCCACTTGGCAGAGTTAAAGGCGTTTCGTACATCAAGCGTGACGATCGCGCAGTATTGCTTGGAACCCTCTCTCCAGCGCTTTCCTTCAATTGCCTTCGCGGCGATGTCGACCACTGCAGCTATGGCATCGATGTGTGTGTGTGTGTGTGTGTGTGTGTGTGTGTCAGTAATGATTTTTTCGTAATGGTTTCGTGGTCTACTTGTTGAAATGTTAAAATGATTTGTTTGCATTGTTGCTACTTGCAGTTGTTATCGTTGTTGTTTTTGTTGTTGTTGCTGTATGCATATGCTGTATGTGCATTTATGTATGTCACATAACCCACTTTACATATGTAGGCTCATAAAATTAATAGCAGTGAATAAAGCGAACAGATAATGAGACAAAACTGATATAAAAAATGGAACTCGTTTACTATTAATAAAAATTTATATGAAAATTTGACAGGCAGTTAAAAAAATGTGGAACTCGGTTGTAATTCATAAAAATGTGTGAAAACTTTACGGGTGCGGGTATGATACGCTTTTTTAAATTAGAGTCTTCTCGATCATATCCCTTTATAGTTGAGAGTGCTGCCAGATACCTGAAATGACTTTCTCCTAAATCTTAAAAAAATACTGAAATTTACTCCCAAAAATTAAAAAATTTCCTAAAATTTTTTTATAATTTGGGCCATTTTAAAGAAATTAAGCTTCTCATAAAAAAATGAAAATATATACATATAATTTTTTTTTATGCATCCTTTTTTATTCATCCTCAGCTTAACAACAGAAACTTAACAAAAACAAAACATATAACAAATGGATTAAATAAAAACTGTCATTTTTGGCAAATTTTAATTTTGACAGCAATAAGTAAGAACGAGATAGAACGAGTTTACATTTTGTAAGCTTACAAATTTTTAACACAATAAGATGCTTTGACTATTAAAATAGTTGCCAACATATGTTTTGTTGCCAGTGTTCCCAATACATCAATACTTCCTTAGCCAAAAATATCCCGAAATTCAATACATCAATACTTCCTTATCCAAAAATATCCCAAAATTCACTAAGGATCCGAAAAATCCACTAAAATGAAATATAAATCTCCTAAACTTTGTCCTCAACAATTCGTCTTCCTAAAAACTCTCCTAAGTGCTAAAAGTCTCTTAAAGCTAGGAGGAAATTTCCTGATCCTGCAATACTGATCGTAGACCTGGTTTTCTTCCTCGTCGTCAGCCTCAGGTTTCATTATCAAAAACACATTTATGGAATCTTTTTCGTGCTTTAACATCATCACATCGCATCTAATCTTCCATTGAAGAGATGGGTGTCTTCTTCGCTAAGACTCAGCAACTTTCATTTTTGTCAGAGTATCTTTTTCCTTGAAATTCCAATGGATAGCAGACCGTTTCGACTGTTCCATTCATCGGAGACATAAACTTTCTTTTCATTGTACCCCGCGGCTTTCGTTTCAAACATTTTGCTTCGAACACCTTCGATCTAATCACACAAACTGATGACAGAGCTTCAGCTACTTACTCTTTCCATTGAAGATCAGGACGTCGCACAGTGTTGCGAGTTCATATAGGGGAGTGAAAAAAGTAGAAGGAGTATTCGTACATAAATAAAATTTGGTATACAGTTATTGCATGAGAAAGAAACTTACCGTACCGTACAAAACTTCGACCATCTCCCATACAAATGGATTTGAAGAAACTTCATATTAACAATGAAAATGATCTTAGTTCATAAAAGCTACGTTCATAATATTTATATTTTAATATAAATATTTTTATAAATGTGTATATAGATAAAATGCACTTTTTTCAAAAGTGATTGAAAATAAAATCTCGATAAATTGCTCCATAGCTGCTCAGAAGTTGCTCTTAGAGGGTTAAAATCTATGACTGACCCCCACTAGTTTTCTCTACTGAACATTTCTTTCGAACATACTTACCCCCGATCTCCAACCTTTAACGAGGCTCCCATACAAATCATGGTTTTTAGAAAATGGACTCCCGCTGCTCCAAGGTTGGGCCCAGACGAACCATATGTAAGACTGACCCCATTTAATTTCCCTACCGAATGTCTTTTCTACACACATCTAATCGCTATATCCAAATGTTAAGGTGGCTGTCATACAAAACTAGTAATTTTCAATAGAACTGGCTCCGCCCTTGAAAATATAGTAAAGTAAACGAGCAAACATCATATATTGGAAACTACTGAACCGCATTGAATGATTTATTCAACAATCGACAACATTCCTGAGTGCCACAAATTCAAAATAAATTAAGTAAAGTTCAAAAATTACTCACCAGAGATCGCCTCCCATGCAAGTGAAGTAGTTAAGACAAAACAAATGGACTAAGTTTGTCCATCTTCAATTCAACTCCCTCTAAATAGTCACTTCCAGTGCTGACAAGGATTCCCTCAACTAAGTCCTTGCTTTTGCATATTTTGGTTGAAACTGCTTGTGTCTGAGTTTCTTTGTCCGTGTAATATTAGACCCTTTCTACTGAGTTCTTTCATCGAAAACATGGACTTTCTTCATCGTCGTCCGCTTCAGACACTTTTTCAACTTAAACCTAATCACATTCAGATCGCCAGCCAGTCCCTTAGATGTTCCCTAAAAATGCTACATTTCTATGCCCTTAACAGTTCATAGGTCTTTTAAATAGAGTAATCGATCCTGGAGAAACTGAAGCAAACTTCTCTCGTTAGTTAGTTGCGCTTAGTTTCAGAAAATCTACGAAAGTATTTCAAAAGTGTCTCTATTGCACTACCAGTGATTGTCTCCGCATCTACTAGATTACGTTTCACTGCTTTGTACCAATTTGCATTTGCTTTAATGACCCATTGACTTGTTGTTGTTATTGTCGATTCCACCCACTTATCGAATGCCTTTCAATACGTTTGAACTTTATGTCCATGGTGGATGTTCCTATAAAAGAACTACAAACACATCATATGACTGCGCACATAAAACGTGCAGTAAAGATAACACAAATAGAAGAATGGAAGACAAAAGCATAAAACGAAATTGAGAAAAATTTTAGCGCAGCAAAGTAGCGCAAACTTTAGTTGCATTAAAAATGCTACTCAAGTTACCAAAGAAAAACTCACTTTTACTGAATGTGCTGCAAAAAAGTTTGCATTTTACGATTTAATGGGCTCTAAGCGAGATACAACAACACGTTGAGCACAAGAATCATGCAAGAAGCAGCACTACAGAAGCGACTAATTTGACTGCAAGTTGCCATTAAATTCGCCATGACGCCTAAACGTGGGTAAAGTTAAGTAAGTAAAGGTGCTAGAAGCGGCACTTAAAGACTTGACTTTTCCATTTTGCAAAAGTTTGTTTGTCGGTGTTGCAATTGAAAGCGAAGATCAGCAATAAAATTTAAAAAAATGTATGCAAATTAAAAATGTTAATAAAAATTAAAGTGTTTTTCAAGAAGTCAAATGCGTATAATTGCTTTAGGGTGAGTTTAGACTTGTGAAATCGTGCTTAATGACGGGAGATATAATAGTCTGATGCAATGTAAGGTTTCAATAGATGAAAGAGTGGTTGGCAACCAGGTCTCTGACTCTGAGGTCAAGAAATGTTTTGTGTTCTGCTGCTTCCTTCAGCAACTATTAGGCCCACAGGATATAAAGGACAGGACAGTTTGCAGTTTGTTTGTTAAAATAGGCTTTCAATCGAATATGACAACTAGAGAGAAGTTGGAGAGCCAGTAACTAATTTTTATATATGACTATTAGAAGTAGAAGTTACTCACTGATTTGCACTGATTTGAGTGCAGGTGCAGGAATGACGCCCGAAAATTCTGCAGAGACGAAAACGGGGATCTGGTTACGGATGCGCGGGGTGTACTGAGGTTGTGGAAGGAGCACTTCACCAAGCTGCTCGCAGGCGACGAAGGGAAAAATACCGTCAGTGGTGAAGATGTCCAGATGGCACCAATCGACGACGACGGTGTGGATGTGCCACCGCACAGCCATGGCGAGGTCCGGGTCGCTATCCAGCGGCTCAAGAACAATAAAGCTGCAGGGCCGGATAGGCTACCAGCTAAATTGTTCAAGGCCGGCGGCGGTGAGCTGATTGGGTGCATGGATCAGCTCATCTGCAAAATATGGCTGGAGGAACGAATGCCCAACGATTGGAACCTCAGTGCCCTTTGCCCTGTGCTGAAGAAAGGCGACCCAACAATATGCGCCAACTACAGAGGTATCAGCCTACTTCCCATTGCATACAAGGTCCTGACGAGCGTACTATGTGAAAGATTAAAGCTACTCGCCAAGGCGCTGATTGGACCTTATCAGTGCGGCTTTAGACCTGGTAAGTCCAAGACCCATGAGAACCAAATCGATACACACCATCTCTTCATCGATTACAAGGCAGCATTCGATAGCCCGATAAGGGATCGCCTATATGCCGCATAGTCTGAACTTGGTATCCCTGCAAAGCTCGTGAGACTTTGCAGAGCGACGTTGAGAAATACGCGCAGATCCGTCAAGGTTGGAAGTGAGCTCTCCGACTCCTTTGATACCGTTCGAGGTTTCAGACAGGGCGATCCTATGTCCTGCGACCTCTTCAACTTCACCATGGCGAGTGTTATGCGCAAGTCCGGTGTACATCGCGATGGCACAATGTTCAACAAAAGTGTCCAGCTCCTTGCCTACGCCGATGACATTGATGTCATCGGACGTAACAACCGAGATGTCACCGCTGCCTTTGCGGCTATCGAAAGAGAATCTGCCAAAATGGGTCCGGTGGAAAATGAGGGCAAGACGAAGTATATGCTGTCTACACGCAGGGACTCGCAGCGGCTAGGGTCTCACGTCAAGGCCGACAGGTATACCTTTGAAGTTGTTAAGGAATTCGTCCACCTTGGCACCACCGTCAACAGCAGCAATGATGTCAGCCTGGAGATAAAGCGAAGGATAACTCTTGCCAACAGGTGCTACTATGGTCTCTATAGGCAATTGAGAAGTAGAGGACTCTCTCGACCGACAAAACGTTTACTCTATAGGACGCTTATCTTGCTCGTGCTCCTCTATGGCGCTGAAGCATGGACAATGACACGAAACGACATAGCGGCTCTTGGAGTGTTCGAAAGGAAGGTACTTCGCAAAATCTTCGGCCCTGTTTGTGTTGGTGACGACTATCGTATACGAACCAATAACGAGCTGTATGAGCTGTATAAGGAAATGGACGTAGCGCAGCGAATTAACATCCAGAGGCCACGCTGGCTCGGTCATGTCTGTCGCATGGACGACGAAACTCTGGCGAAAAAGGTGTTCGATGCGATGATTGAAGGTCGACGGCGAAGAGAGACCGTGTCTCCGATAGAAGGACCATGTGGAAGAGGCCCTGTCATCTCTTGGTGTGACCAACTGGAGAAGGCGCGCGCAAAGCAGAGGCGCCTGGAGAGAAGTTTTGCGGCAGGCCGTAACCCGATAACGGGTTGTTCTGGCCAGTTAAGGGGGGCACTCCATGAAACGCTCAAAAAAATTACCAATTTTCTTTATTTTACTGTACAAAAAAAGAATGAGACAGGAACAATCCGTTTGGAACATCTGTAGGTATTAGTTGAAATTTCAAAAAAAAAAGTTATACATAAAAAAAAAATGAAAAATGGCAGACATATTGAACATCTTCCGAGGCTTGGTTTAAAAAAAGACGTCTTCCCGTCCACACGATGCCGTCCGAAGTTAAAGTCTGAAACATACAAATTATATATCAAATTAATCAGCAGGCTTGTTGCAAGTGCGTGAACCTCAAAAACTATAAAAATTTTCAAAATTTAGTAACAAAGCCGTATAAACTACAAAAAAGTTCGTTTTTCTTACTTTTTTTTAATAGATTTCAGAGGTTCATGCACTTTTCTGGTCAATATCCTACAAAACGAGTATAATTCGTGTAGATCGGTTCAGTAGTTTTTTTTTTATCATGTGGACGGACTACAAAGCGTGTTTATGAGGAAACGCGTTCCAAAGTTATTCGGAACACCTGGTGTGGCTGAGCGCGCGTCGATGAAAAGAACTGTGTCTCCGAAAGTTTTTAGAGTTCGACTTTAAAACTTTGCAATAATGTTCTCGGATAATATATCTTTCGATTCAAACAAAAACAAAATTGATTTTTTGAAACCATTTCATGGAGTGCCGCCCTTAAGTAAGGAAGTAAGTAAGTAAGAATGATTTTGATTGATGGCTTTTATAAATAAAAGTCATTAACTTATTTTTATTGATGACTTTTTAAAAGTAAAAGTAACTGACTGGTTTTTATTGAGGACTCAAAATCAAAAACTAACTCTTAAACATTGATTTAAAAGTTATAACTGTTACGGTCCCTGGCTGTACTGAACCCACGATACCTGTTCTGAATCTGAAGAAACTCCAGTCAGAGTTAGACGACTTTCAAAATCCTCATTTCAAAATCTCTCATTCGCAATGCCTGCGCTTCTATCCTTCCACCACAAAGAATTTCATTGCAGCCTCGTTTTCATTACAACTCACTGCACTGCGTTTTTATGGCTCACTTTATGCCGGCTTTGCGTCAAGTTCACTTAGCGTTGTAACAGTTGGCTATTGACATTTGTTTACATTAGTTGCCGTTGCCGTTGTCATAATCGAAAGTCATTTATGTCGTCCATAAAAATGCATCAGGCTTCACTTGCAGCGACTGCACTTTGTTTTTATGCAACAAAAATGCAGCGTGACAGCGCCGACACTTGGCTGTGCCTGCGGCTCGCTTCGTTCATTTGGCGCATTTGGCCGAAGCGTTGACAGCCATTAGCCCTTCTGTGCCTTCTGTCGCAGTGCGCACGAAATTGAACTCCTGCTGTTTTAGTGGCAATTTCGTGGCGTCTAGTTGGTGCCATATCGACGGCCATTTATTAACAATGCAACTGCTGCACGGCTGCCGGTGGCACACAGTGCCAAAATCAAAAATTAATCAGTGAGCACAATTTAGGCATTGAACACAAACGACTTTATTGATGATCAACAACAGTGAGTCTACTCTCGGCCCATTACGAGCCAGTTGGATGCCAACTATGGCTGCCTACAATAAGGTTGAGGATGCGCTTGGAGAGCGATATTTTCTGCACTGATTTATAGTAGAGCAATATTTCTTAGGCTCTGCTAATGAAATTCTGAGTAACCTCACATAGTTCAAATAGTTTGAAGATTGATTGTGTTGCTGTCTATTGATGAGACACCTTTTCCTCATCATTCAACTTCGACTGGGCCATTTGTTCTTTTACTTCAGTAGAGAGAAGAAGACAGAAGGCTTCAACCAGGACGAATGCCTCCTACTGCTTGCGTTAGTTGATTGGTTAGAATTCATTATTAACACAGCCATGACGAAATATTGTGTGGAGGCATCGACATTTTTATTCAGCTTTTTAAAAATCTTTGGAGGCCCCAATTTTTCTAGTTTTACGCAGTTTTTTTTCAATATTTTTAAGGAAAGTGGTCTAAAGTTGAACCCCAGTGCATTCCGAATCTCCGGGTCCGGATTTTCTCTTCACAGCACTTTATTACCCCATTGCTAACTTTCGCCAAAAACATTGTTGTCCACCAAAACAGAAAGTTGTAGGTGTTTTCCCGATGACACGAAACATACGAATCATTTACATCTCTAAAAATCACCCAGAGCTACTACATCAGTTGTGACAAACAGTGGCACATGAAAGTGGACATTCTGAGGTTCAAACTCCTCCCAAATACTTATCTGTGTCTTGCAAACATTTTGAATGGAAAATCTTGTTCAACTGCTTTTTTTTTGTTCCGTATTCACTCCTCTCTGGAGCATAGGGCCTCCACAAGAAAGCCTTGTGTTGGTTACGTTAATCAGTTGTGTTGTTTTACCAGGGTAGGTGATTGGCCTGTCGCAGGTAGTCCCAGTGATGGTGCAATCTAACGCCGCTTAGGAACGTCGCCTCCGCTCGTAGCGCCATCTGTTGCGAGGAGGTTGGGGACCTCGCTAGATCAATTTGGTGCGCTGCTTTTGCAGTTGTCCGCTTCCCCTTGCAAATGTCGCTCGTGCGCCGTGTCTAACTGTTTATTTGTTTGCTTTTATCAGCCGCGCATCGCATTGTTACGCATTCTATTGCGTGGAAGTTCAACTGCTATTGGGCTAAAAAGTTACAAATACGAAATCGTCCGAAATCCTTATAAGCCACTGTTATAAACGTTCATAGTTTTCTCGCTTATGGCATCCATTAGATTAGATTGATTGGGGGATTAACTGAACTGAGACCAAATCCCTTAGACCCACCGACCTAATGAAACTTAGTAACCCACGAAGGTTTCGGCGCTTGAGATTCTTCTCTGCAAAGCCAGTATTGGCCCAGGTATCGCCTCCTGCTACGACAGACTGCATCACAGCGTAGTATGATATGCTCCGGCATTTCCTCTACAGCTCCGCAGAATCTGCAGATGCTTACCAGTTCTATACCCATTGTATTCATGTATTTTCTAAGTCTGTAGTGTCCAGTTAGAAGTCCGGTAATCTGTCTAAGCTGGTTTTTCCTCAGACCGAGGCATTCCTCGCTTAAGGAAGATTCTGGATTGTCTAAGACCCGGAGCATTGTACCAGTGTTCTGATTTCCTGGTTATTTCCTCGAGTCTTAGTGACTCTTCCAGGGTGTTTCTGTTCAGACCAATAAATGGACCTCTGGTCCAATTGGGACAGTGGCCGCAGCGGTCCTAGCAAGGCTGTCCGCCTCCTCGCTTTCGTCTATCCCCCTGTGTCCTGGGACCCAGACGATTTTTACCTGGTTGCGTATGCCCAGCTTATTCAATATGTTAATGCATTTCAGCATTTATCCTGAGGTTATCTCATATGAGATTAGTGCTTTGATGGTTGATTGGCTATGGTTATGGCATCCATAGTAAGACATTCAATCGCCGGATCCCGAATCTTGAGATCCCGCAATCCCGAGATCCTCGAATCCCTGATGTTTCAAGCAGCCCTAAAATTCCAAGGCTAATCCTTCCAGATGGCAGCCGCCATAGCTCAGCTGGCTAGTGCATTGGGCCGCGAGTCACGATTCCGCGAGTTCAATACTCCGTTGCGTTAACACCGAAAAAACAAGAAAAACAGCAATTTTTCTTTCGGCGGCTGTCCTCTCAGCAGGAAATGCAAACCTCTGAGGGTAAAATCGCTTATGAAAAAGCTCCCAACTCGCCGTTCGGAATCGGCTTAAAACTGTAGGTCCCTCCCAACATTGCAAAAACATTCGCACGCACAACGGTTCGCTGCGGGTAGCTAAGCCTTAGTCTCGTAATCGGTCTGTCGTGCCAGTCAAGAAGAAGAGAAGAAGAAAACGTGTATGGTGATTTGAATTCCTCACTGATGCCACTTCATTTTGCATGGGAATGAGTAAAATAAAAAACTGTTTTCTAATTAGATTCGAACTGTCGCTGTGAGAAATTCTATACCCCATGCACAGTGAAGGTTAAGTATTAGGAATTTGGCATGCATGTCGATCCAACATTTAACCACCTAAGAACAACATTAACTTCTGAGTAATTTCCTAGCACTTTTGTGACCTCAGAACTCGATGGAACGACTTCTTCTTCTTCCTAAGCATGACAGTCCTGGATGGATCACTGCTTCGATGAAACGACATGCACCCTTTTTCCATCCTCGAAATATCTGGCTTTGTAGTTATTTCATCTGATCTTCTTGCGTCTGATCTTTTCCAAACTATGTTTAAACTTACGTTAAGTTATTTTCTTACAAAATATGAATGAATTTAATGGCTTTCTTTTGGTTCTCTTTTCTTTTTGTGGCATCTAAATTCTCTTCTAAATGTAAAAAATATACTAGAAAGTTTCGGATTTGGCCGTTTGGTCATTTTTTGGCCGACACTGAAACCGAAACACTTACTTGGGCCGAAACCGAAACCTAATATTAGGTCGGACACTAATAAAAACCTATTTTTTAAAGAGTACTGTTTTATTTCATAAAAATCACAGCTCAGCAGAAAAATATATTTTTATATTAAAATTATTACTAGTTTCTATAATACTTATTCTTTAAGAAAAATTAACAAAATCTGCTTATTGGACTAAGGCGTCCCAGGACTTCGGGATTTAAAAAAGGCAATCCAGTGATTTTAAAGATTTTTCGAGACTTTATTTTGTTTAATTTTTCAACAAAATAATACTGAAGCATAGTGGCGCATACAGGGGGGGTTTGGGGGTACAAACCTCCCGAAATATTTTAAAGTTAGTACAGAAATTTTATTCAAAACCGTCGCATATATGTTCAATCATCAATAACACTACTCGACACAAAAAATTCACCTAAAAAAAGTGTTTTCTAGACTAACTTTAGGCCGCTGAACACGAAACTGAAGATTAAAAGAATTTGTGAGAAGCGTTTTCAAATCTTCGAAAAACCAGTTTGTACCCTGTTGTTTCAGTTATGAGCACATATCTCGTAAACAAACCATCCGACTAACACAAGATGTCCATCGGTCAGAAGATAATAACTTAGCTTTTCCAGAGATATAATGATTGTCCAAATCAAATGAGATTTAGAGAAATTACTGACGATGAAAGTTGTAAAAAGTAAATTTTTCGACCATTTTGAAAAATCACAAATTTCTGAATGTTTTTTTATAAAAATGAATGATTTCCTCTGGTTTTAAAACCTAAGACGAAAGATATATTATTTCAGCAAATATTAAGCCTACCATCAATGGAATCGAAAGAAAAATGACAATGTTATGATGCACTTAGAGAAAACACCAACTTTACGTTTATTACACCGTGACCCATTCAAATGTTGATATAGGCGTGAAACTAGAGGTCATTTACCTGGCGTAATCAGTTTTCATTTTCTGACCCAAAGTGATTTTTAAAAGACTTTAAAATTTTCAGTTCATACACATTTCAAATATTGTTTTAAATATTTGCGATTGTGCAATGATGAAGATATGGATATGTGAAAGAGGAAAATTATCTCCTTTTAACTAAATTTTCTATTTTGAACTTTCAGGACCAAAATATGTCAGGTAGGGGAAACATACATGTTTTGGATCACAGTCTGTAGATTCATACATCTAAATTTTATTATATTTCAAAGTTCTCCAAAAAGTTACACAAACCCCCCCCCCCCCCCCCACAAAACTAAATCCTGGGTGCGCCACTGCAGAAGCAAGTAAAAATGTTTAAAAAATAAAATAAAAAAATAAAAATTACAATGTACAAATTACCAAAAACATATGGTTTTCTTAAGCTGTCGTTTTTATGAAGCAAGAGATAAGATTGCGAATTACGAATTTTTGGTTGGTACAAACCATTCCGCTTTATGTAATTGTAATCAACAAAAACATTATTGTTAACCAGAAAGTCCGAAACTCTCTGTAACAATGCATTTAACTGCAGGAAAATTAAACTTTTCATAATCACCAGACAACTCGTTAAAAACAGCAAACTGCAAATGTGTTGCTTGGCAGCTGAAACATGCGCTTGACGCCACTCGCAGCATTTCAATCTGTTTCCATTGCAATGTGGACATAAAACTTGGCGCCCATAAAGCTTTTCTACTATAAACCGAACTATGCAATTTCGCATATTGTTGCTTTTTTTTCGGTCTTCAAAACGTCTATAACGATTTTACTGTTGCGGCGGTGGCTGAGCTCGTTCGCATCATCTGCCAGCAGCCAGCAGCAGCTGGCAATGAATGACAAAAACAACAGCTTGTCTCTGCCTCTCTATCAGCGCCAACATTCCAGTGCGTGAGTGTTGAAAGTGTCGAATTGAAAACTTTTTAATGACACACACATTACAGCAACGAGGAGCGGGTGTGCAAATCAATTTGCTGCATGTTGGAATGCAATGAATGTAATAAAACCAACACTGCGCCACACACAAAGCAATTAAGTCGGAAGTAAAGCATTTGAGAAATTCTAATAGTTGCAAAATCCATTCCAGACATTTCAATTTTAATTTAAATAAATTCAGTCCGACAGAGTTGGAATGGTTTCAAAGTTAAATCAAAGAAAGTGTTCGTCGCATTTAAAGATTGCAAAGTAAAGTAAAACAAATTTGGTTCAACTGGATTCCATCAAATTCCAGGAGGCAGCAACTCAATTGTTGGGCACTTTATAAATTGACGCAGTGCATTGTGTTGATTGACCCCTGTGTCCTCAATCTGCAACTCTCTTCGGCCTTTTGCTCGATGCCAAGTTCGCATTTACCGAACTTTGACTGCTCAGGCAGCACCGCATCCCCTCAACGCGTCTTTGTTACGCATTTTATAACCCGTAGTCGTTGTTGTTGTTGCCCTGTGCAAGCAGCGCTCTGTTGCACGTTCCACCTTGCGTGATTATTTAGAATTTATTGTGCGGCATTGAATGTGGTGGCGGTGCCAAATTGCTGGTGTGTGCTGGCGGCACAATCCGACAATCAGCATTGGCTCCCAGTGCAGCCGCGATTGTCTTCTTGCTCGCCTATGAATTCGCGGCTGCTTTTCCTGGAACTTTATTATCATCAAACAGCGAGAAGTGGAGTTCAAGTAAGAAATTCTCGCCATCGCTATTGATTGATTTTTGCATCGGAAATCCATAAATCACTGAATAAATTTTATACGTTGAGCTAAATTTTTGTTGAGTGCAAATGGATGGTAGAAGCGTGCTTTGAGTGAATAATGGGAAGAAAATAAAATAAAATAGTTAAGTATGTATGGAGTTATGTACCATAGATAAGTATGTAGGTATGTATATAAGATAACTTATACTTCCAAAATATGTATGAATGTACATTCCATAAATAAATTGTTAAACCTTCAATACAGAACAGGACTTTCATACTCTCACTTTATGCTTACCAACTGTCACAATCGTCCATAGACCGGACTAGGTTCACTTTCTCAAAACTATTCAATGCCGCTTGAGTTACTTGGTGTTTCTATAAACACGACTCGCAATTGTGTTTGATGATTCTGAATGACAAATCAGGGAGTTTTGTCTTTGGCAAACATTTCACTATCTACTAAAATTAAAGCTTGTAACAAAGACTTAAAAATACTATAGAAAACAAATTATTATAGAAAGTATTTTGCTATCTCTGTTTTTAGCTTCAATAGTACAGAAAACTGTAAGAAAAAGGCTACCAAAAGGAAAGATCTCTTAGCTGTGGTTGTGGTCGCTATATGAAATCATTTCTAGCTTCGTCTTTCAGTTTGTGATGATCCCATGATAAACATTCGCTGTCCAGCATCTGATGCTAGAAAAAATTGATCTCAAAGCACTAAAATGGGGATATCCGATACTCGTTTACTGTATTCGGTTACTCGTTTATTGCTATTTATTCTCTTTTTAAACTTAAAATTATATTTTGCTCGAAATTCAATTCGAACTCGGAGTTATTTATTGAGTATCAAATAACTGCTAAGGGAACTGATTGCCGGACAACCCTAAAACTCGATTCATCTTTGCTTTTTCTGTAGACTCTACACTGTCTAATCTTTCTGAAGTACGCTAAAACTACTCGTGACCTAAACTACTCAATATACTTATTCACAACCGTATCCAGCTACGAATGTATTTGACAATACCAGAGCCAAGAACTCAATTAACAGTAAGTACTCAATGGACTTTTCTTATGATACGCTTAAGTCTGCATTACTGAACCCACTTACAGTATTTTCATCTGAAGCCACTAAGAAGTCAGTGGAATGCACCTGTACAGACTTAATCTAGCGTTAGGGGACCCACTGCTAAAGTCTGCATTACAGAATCCACCCATGAAATTAGTTCTATCTGGTGCTGCTACGAACTCAGTGGAATTCACATGTAACCAGCTTATATCTGCTTTACTGAACCCACCTATGAAAGTGATTCCACCTGGCGTCTTTAAGTACACAATATACTCCTTCTGCGACCGGCTCAAGTCTACGTTACCAATCCCACTTATGAAAGAAATTGTATCTAACTCGGCTAAGAACTCAACGGACTCTGCTTGTGATAGGCTTAATCGTTTATTACTAAACCCACCTACAGTACCTCCATCTAAAGCCACTAAGAAGTCAATAGAATGCTCCTGTGAAAACTTAAATCAGCATTTTCGGACCCACCTATGAACCCAACGTCTCGTCTAACGCTGCTAAGAACTCAATAGATTTTCTGTGACCACCGCAAGTCTGCATTACTGAACCCATCCATGAAAATGGTTGGACTCCTTCTACGACCAGCTCAAGGCTACGTTACCAATGCCATTTATGAGAGAACTCTCTGTGGTGCTGGAATCTCCCTGAGATAGGCTTAAGTCTGCATTACCGAACTCACCTACAGCATTTCCATCTGAAGCCACTAAGAATTCAATGAAATGCTAGTCAATGACTAGCGTTTCCAGAACCACCTATGAACCCAACGTCCCATCTAACGTTGTAAAGAACTCAATGAACATGTGATAAGCTTAAGTCTGCATTACTGAACCGACCTATAAAAGTTTGTTTTTTAAGAACTCAATGGACTCTTTCTGTGACCACCTCAAGTCTGCTTTACTGAACCTACCCATGAAAGTGGTTCCATCTGACATCTCTAAGAACTCAATGGACTCCTTCTGAGACCAGCTCAAGTCTACGTTACCAATGCCATTTATGAAAGAACTCTTTGTGATGGTGAACTCTCCGTGTGATCGATTTAAGTCCGCATTATCAAACTCACCCATGAAATTAGTTTCATCTGACGTCGCTAAAGATTCAATAGATTCTTTCTGTGGCCAGCTTAAGTTTGCATAACTCCAGTACGTTAATCTGAACCCACTAAGAATTCAATGGAATGCACCTGTGAAGACTTGAGCCAGCGTTACCGGAGCCACATATGAACCCAACGGCTCGTCTTACGTTGCTAAGAACTCAATGAAGCCTCCCTTTGATAGGCTTAAGTCAGCATTACTAAACCCACCCATGAAAGTAGATCAATCTGTCGTGGCTAGTAAGTCAAAAGACTCTACTTTTGATCGGCTTAAGCCAGCATTGCAGAACCAACCTCACTAATAGTTTAAAATAGCAACAGAATCGCATTGCTCCAGGTGCGCCGCAGCAAAATGTAAACAAAACGCGCAAGGATCTCCCAGCCGATCGTATCGCAAACCACGTTTGCAAACAGGGTTTGGTTTAGTTTATTTTCGATCCGTGTTCAACACAAACCAGCAACTTGCGGCCTTAAGCTGCTCGGCATAGCGAATTAAACACAAAACGCCCTGAGCTCACGTGGCGGCCTCGACATCGATCAGCAGTAGCGACGCATCGAGCAACGAGCCTTGGGCGTCCTCCGCTTATCCGTTGTTGTAATCTTGCATGCTCCTCGCTGCATTACACATTGCTGGACATTTAATTAAATGCGCACAGCACAGCGGAATCAGTAATTATGAGCTTTGCATTTTCAGACTGGATGAGAATTTGCAGCAATGGGTGCAGAGTAAATTTATATTTTTTTCTTTTTTGAATTCTTTGAATTTTCCTGTTGATGTTAACTTACTTCATTACGGCGTAGATAATTTTCATAAATTAAATTTTAATTAATTTAATTAAATACTTTGATGTTGACTGCTGCACGAAGCAGCCGCTGCACATAGTTTTTACTTTAGACTGATTAACCGCAGCGAGTGGCCAGCAGCAACTTTGGCCCAACCGCAGCAACAAAGACTGGCAAGGGACATGAGGCGCAGTGAAGGAGGAGAGCGCATTGGCAACATTGGCACCCTGCAAGTGGCACTCAATCCGTCATCAGTGTTGACATTTCGTACGTGTTTCTCTTTTTAATTGCATTTCCAGTGACGTTGCGGCGGCCGTTGCGTGCCCTGTGCTCGCTCGCTTTCATTGCCACTTACGCAGGCAGGGCAACTGTTTTCCTATTTCCGTCCCCCTCACTGTTGGCCATTGATCTACTCCACGCTGCCACTCGGCCACATTCCACCACTCCACTCCACTTCGGTGCAATTTGCCACTTCACTTCGCTGCCTGACGCGCTTTGCCGCGTCATGCGCGAAATTCCTTTGCTCGCTCATTGTGGCAGAAAAAAAATTGCACTTGCAATAAAAACATCACCGTTGTGATGTGTGCAACACGCGCTTACAATATCCGCAACAAATACGCGCCAAATATGAGCTGTTGTTGTTGTAGTTGTTGTGATTTGTAACACAACATAAATTGCTGTCATTGTTTATTTATTTATTTCACTAATTTATTTGCTTGTTTGCCATTATTTGTGGCACCATTTGTTGCACACGAAGTGGCTGTGATGTGCCATCAATCGTGAGTGCAACATTTGCCACCTTTAGCAACGTTGAAACGTTTTTTTCTTGCGCCAAATGCCAGCAAGAGGACTCAAAGCAATTCACCTGGCGATATGTTTTCATTTTGTGCATTTCAAGCTTTTTTGAAATATTTTTGAAAACAAAAATTCGTCGTCCCTTTTGTTGCTGTTGAGCTGCAAAAAAATCACCAAAAATTGCCACAAATGCAACATTTTCGAGCTGCACTCGAACACTCACCTAACCCAGCAATCCGACAATGGGTATCGACATTTTTGCGAAAAATCAAAATCCATGTTCCATGCACATCGGTTTCACAGCACCAACACAGACACATCATAATTTCTAGAAAAAAACTGCACATCTGACCAGGTGGCAGCGCCGCCAGCCAGATTTGCCATACCCTCGGGTTCATGTGCGAGTGTGTGTGTGTGTGTGTGTGTGTGGCCCGCAGCGCCAGCCGACCAGCAAATTTGCCGCTTTCCACTCGACCGTCGGCAAACATGTGTGCCAACATTTTAACCCAAGAGAGAAAAAAAAAGTAAAACAGAAACGCAGCAGAAAATGGTTGCTGTTGCAATTTCTAAACCAACAACAACTCGCTTTCGATGCTCTTTTATTTTTTCAGAATTTTGCCAAATTCTCGTATTTTCTGAATTTTGTTGCTGTTGTTGTTATGCAGTGTTGGCGTTGGTGCCGATGTGTTTTGGCAATTTTTGGTGTTCTGCTATAACGCCAATGTTTTTGTTGTTGCTTTTCTCACCACAGCATGGTTGCCCATATGTTCGACTTTTTTTCAATTGCATTGCTCCCAGTCAACGAACGTCTGCATAGTTGACTGGGAGTTAATTAAGAATTACAAATACCGAAAATTGCAAATAATTTACTATGCTTTGAAATTTTATTGTAGTTTTTGTAGCTAAAGATGATAAATTTATGCAGAAAAATACTGGGGGAAATATTTATTTTTGTTTGGTTTGGGTTAATTTGTGATGGCAGGGATCTAACAGGGACCAGACTTGGCTTATTTTGTTACCACAAAAACAAGAAAAGACCCTTCAACGACAAACCAAAACACCACCAGATGGAGGATAGAGAGAAGCCATCGAGACTTTCTTAATGTCGCTGCTTGACAAACTTGCCAGGTCCATCAGAAAATAGGTTCCAAAGTGACAAAGTCTTCTCCGTTACCTCCGTCTTCCTCCTCCTCCTCGTTATTTGGGCTATGTTAGGTTATGTTTTTTTTGTTGTTTTTTGTTCACTCCTCTCTGAAACATGGGGCCTTCACAAGACAGCCTTGTGTTGGTTACGTAGAGTAGGTGATTGGCCGGCCGCAGGTAGTCCTAAGTGATGGGGGCTGCCATCTAACGCCGCTTAGGAACGTCGCCTCCGTTATTTCGAGCTACCGCTCGTAGCGCCATCTGTTGTATGAAGAGGTTACAGCAGAGTGGTTAGGGACCTCGGTAGATTAATTCTTGCGCTGCTTTCGCAGTTGTCCGCTTCACTTTGCAGATGTCGCTAGTGCGCCGTGTAGCTGTTTAGGTTATGTGTAGGTATAGGTTAAGTTAAGATTTAGATTAAATTAGGTAGGGAAGGTTGTATGCGGCACAGACTGCACTTTCACTTTCACTAAATGCCTTGTGATTCCATTCTTTTTTTTCCTGTGGAGGGGTAACCCTCATGCATAAAAGAAAGAAACTCAGACCATCTTATACCAGGTACAGACTGGGTATCCAGAGATCTAGGTAGCATATAAAAATTCCTCTTGGATACTGGACTCACTGACAGTCTTTGAAGTCCAAGAAGGAGGAACAAAAGATCTACAAGTCGCAGTGCATTATACCCATCAATAATAATAAAAATAATAACCAACATGAATCCAAGGCAAACAAGATGGATTTATTAGTAAAAGGAAGTCATTTAAGACATCAACTTTCACGCGAAACCCGGATCCGCCAAGATTCTTCACCCAAGGGCACGAAGCCTCTATTACTACAGAGCCGGGCTTTTGTTTCTACTTCTTTCTCATCTCCACAGCTTCTACAAATATCACTAGAAGAGAGGCGCAAACTAGATGGGCTTCTTAATGAAGGAGAGCACTTCCAAGATTTCGACTTTCGGCGCGAAACCTGGATCTACCAGGATTCTTAACCCCAGGGTACGGAATGACAAGGAAAGTGTTGTATCATTTCTACCTCTTTCTCATTTCCACAGCTTCTACAAATATCACTAGGAGAGAGGTGCCATTTGTTGAATCTGGACCCAATAACGAGCTGCCAAATGGAGGATCAACTAAGGGACAGTACACGCGCATTTTTCTCATAGACAAAGAGAGCCATATTTCTCGGCAGGTGATGCAATCCGGCCCACTACACTATGAAGACTCTATATCTTTGTTGATGAATGTGTCAATATTCATATTCAGGGTAGATATCAAAGCAATCACAGAGTCATTCATTTCAGTTTTGGCTAAAGGGGTCACCATTCTTGCCATTCCGATTGGTTTGGAACCCAGCAGAGAGTGATCCGGGAGTGCCTTATGACTTGAGATGAGGTACGTCAGTTCTGAGCTATCTGGGACTCCACTACAGCTGATTCCTGCAATCTAAAGGCTGGCTGGCTGTTCATGAAAATTGTTCACGCTAAGCTCTTAAACATTTTCGTAATAGTGGACGTAAGCCTCATAGGTGGGGCACATTAAATCAATCCTGGTCCCAGTGCAATATACCCTTATCAATTCTATTTTAAGCCTCATAGGTATTTTTGTTGTTGTGTCTCGAGCATGGGGCATCGCTAAGAACTCCTACGGAAGCTATTCAAGGCTTTAGAGGCAACAAGTTCGAGCATAAGTAGAAAATAGAGTCTGCGAAGCATCTCCTAAGCGTGTTTAAAGTATTATACGTCACCACTATCTGCGTACTGTAGCGATTGGACCATTGAAGGATATTGTCGGATACATTCTCAGTCAGAATATCGGACATGCCGCACTCTTCAGGCATCTCAATGTGCCTTGGAGACCCTTCAAATGTACTTTGTTGGTTTACTTGAACATTTTATGGCAGCTTGTAAAATTTTTGTCAACTATTCTTTTCAAATTGGCTCAACAATTCTGAATTAAATCTAATTGTGTAACTTTTAGTTAGACACGGCGCACGAGCGACATCTGCAAGGGGAAGCGGACTACTGCGAAAACAGCGCACCAAATTGATCTAGCGAGGTCGCCAACCATTCTGCTGTAACCTCCTCACAACAGATGGCGCTACGAGCGGAAGCGACGTTCCTGAGCGGCGTTAGATGGCTCCATCACTTAGGACTACCTGCAGGCAGGCCAATCACCTACCCTGACAGAACAACACAACTGATTAACGTAACCAACACAAGGCTGTCTTGTGGAGGCCCTATGGTCCAGAGAGGAGTGAACACGGAACAAATGTGTGTAACTTTTGAGGGTTCCACTGCTTCCTTACATCTAAAGAATCTGAAGGGCATTCATTGGGTCTAAGATCTTTAGTGTGCAACGGTTTGATGGTAACTCAGCCTGAAAGATGAAACTGAAGTCTCGATGCTTACTGGAAAATCAATTCTTTAAGCTTTCAATATAATTGTCAACATTACCAGCCAAACCTGACTTAAGAAACATTGGTTCCTGCATTCCTGCAATTGAAATTTCTTAGGAATTTTGTGAGCTCAAAATATTAAAACACATATTTTAGTTTTATTTGGTTTGTATTTAATTAATGAAAAAGTTTTGTTTAGATAACATCAGTAGATACAAAAAAAATGTGGTTGTATTCTAGCAAGGAAATTCTTCAAAACTTGGAGGAAGCTTTGAAAGATGCTTTGGTTTTAAAGTAAAGTAGGAAATATTAACCCGGTTTTTCTGAAAATGATTTGAATGATCAAGAGGAATACTTATCTTTAGATACTTACATATATACGTTTGTATGAGTAACTACATTTTACAAATGTGTAGTACGAGCTTAGGAAGTTACAGCGAAATTTCTGTTCCTCAGTTCGTCGTAACACCGACGCGGAAGCTTTTGGAAGATGTTTCTATTCTTGGGTGTCAATATTGACCTGGTTTTCCATCTATGGATGATGATAGCCACAAGTCTTGAGGGACACTTATCATTATATATATACGTTTATATAGGTAACACAATTTAACAAATGTTAAGTATGAGAAAATATGGGAGGGATTTCTATTCTTTACTGCATCGTAACACCGACGGATGATGTTCGGATTAATGTTGTAACTTTTGAACACCTTACACAGATTTCATACAATTCTCTTAATTGAAAAAAGAATTAAAAATTTTAACATTGAAGAATGGATTAATTTTAGAATTAAAAAATTTTAAAGATAGGAAAGAAAAAAACGCTTAAGAATTTGTTTCAAATGTTTTGTTTCACATTTATTTAAGAAATATTTTATTTATTTATATGAAACTCTTAAATTTACTATTAAACATATCTTTGAGGGTTTCACTGCTTTAAACATTATAGATAAATTGCATTACTTATACACTAACAAAGTATCTTATTGTATAGTTTAAGTTTTCAAGGCACAGTTTGTACAGAAATTCAATTCATTCATTATAATTTGTAACATTTTTGCCGCACAGTGTAATCGTTTAAATTTCCATTTATATTAAATCATTTTTATGCAATTTTACAAATCCTCTTAAAATTATCCAATATACATAAATATGTCATCCAAAATGTATAAAAAAATTATACAAAAAGTTGCAATTACATAAACAAAAACTTAATTAATAAATTTGTTTTTCATTAAAAATGTGTTTTTTTTAATAACAATTTTTTTAATAAATGTTAAACAGTAAAGCAGCACGCACGTTGCATTGTTGATGTGGCGACGCAATGCAATTAATTGCAAATTTTTTTGTTGCAAACAAGTTGCTCCAGTTAATTTTAATGTCACAACAGTTTAATTAATTTCAATTACTAGCGATGCATTAATCACTTAATGGTTATTTTTAAATGAAGTGTGAGCGCAATTTAATTATGCAACGTTGTGGTGTGAATTGGTAGGTGTGTATGTGAAATATTTTTGTATGTGAGGGATAGAGTGACGAAAGAAATTCGGGAATATTTGGTTGATTTGGGAATATTTGAAGTTTTAAGCGAGCTTTTGCGGGTAGACTAGACTAGACTAGACTAGACTAGACTAGACTAGACTAGACTAGACTAGACTAGACTAGACTAGACTAGACTAGACTAGACTAGACTAGACTAGACTAGACTAGACTAGACTAGACTAGACTAGACTAGACTAGACTAGACTAGACTAGACTAGACTAGACTAGACTAGACTAGACTAGACTAGACTAGACTAGACTAGACTAGACTACACTAGACTGCAATACTTTACCTGAATTTCACTTAGAGAGTGCTGTGTCAGAAGATATACATATCTTATAGAATATACAAGGATATTCGAGAGATTTGAGCGCTGGTCCCAAGAAGGAAAGTTGCAAATTTCCAAAGGAAGGAGCAAACTTTTCCTGCATTAAGCATTTCGCTTAATAAATTTTACACGTAGACAGTGCTGGGTTTGAAAGATCAATATGTTTGTTATTATACAAGATTGTCCCAAAGACTTAAGCGCTATAGGTCCAAAAGTCGAACCTCTCCGAAGAAAGGTGCAGTACTTTCCTGCATTTCGCTTAATAAATTTTACACGTAGAGATAGTTGGGTTTGAGAGATTTGAGCGCTGCAGGCTCAAGAAGAAAAGTTGAACCTCTCCAAAGAAAGGTGCAGTACTTTCCTGCATTTTGCTTAATAAATTTTACACGTAGAGAGTGCTGGGTCAGAAGATACACAGAGTTGTATATTTCTTATAGAATATACAAGGATATTCCAGAGATTTGAGCGCTGGTCCCAAAAATGAAAGTTGCAAATTTCCAAAGGAAGGAGCAAACTTTTCCTGAATTTCGCTTAATAAATTTTACACGTAGAGATAGTTGGATTTGAAAGATCAATATGTTTGTTATTATATAGCAATGTTGGAGAGATTTGAGCGCTATGGGCTCAAGAAGAAAAGTTGAACCTCTCCGAAGAAAGGTGCAGTGTTTTCCTGCATTTCGCTTAATAAATTTTACACGAAGATACACAGAATTCTCTGTTTCTTATAGAATATGCAAGGATATTCCAGAGTTTTCAGCGCTGGTCCCAAGAAGGAAAGTTGCAAATTTCGAAAGGAAGGTGCAATTTTTTCCTGCATTTCGCTTAATAAATTTTACACGTAGAGATAGTTGGATTTGAAAGATCAATATGTTTGGTGTTATATAGGATTGTTCCAGAGATTGCAACGCCTTGGGCTCAAGAAGAAAAGTCGAAGAAAGGTGCAGTACTTTCCTGCATTTCGCTTAATAAATTTTACACGTAGAGATAGTTGGGTTTCAAAGATCAATATGTTTGGTGTTATATACGATTGTTCCAGAGATTTGAACGCTTTGGGTCCAAGAAGAAAAGTTGAACCTCTCCGAAGAAAGGTGCAGTACTTTCCTGCATTTCGCTTAATAAATTTTACACGTAGAGATAGTTGGGTTTGAAAGATCAATATGTTTGTTATTATAAAGGATTGTTCGAGAGATTTGAGCGCTATGGGCTCTAGAAGAAGAGTTGAACCTCTCCGAAGATAGGTGCAATTTTGTCCTGCATTTCGCTTAGTAAATTTTTACACGAAGAGAGTGCTGGGTTTCAAAGATCAATATGTTTGTTGTTATATAGGATTGTTCCAGAGATTTGAACGCTTTGGGCTCACCAAGTAAAGTCGAAGAAAGGTGCAGTACTTTCCTGAATTTCGCTTAATAAATTTTACACGTAAAGATAGTTGGGTTTCAAAGATCAATATGTTTGGTGTTATATAGGATTGTTCCAGAGATTTGAACGCTTTGGGTCCAAGAAGAAAGGTTGAACCTCTCCGAAGAAAGGTGGAGTGTTTTCCTGGATTTCGCTTAATAAAATTTACACGTAGAGATAGTTGGGTTTCAAAGTCCATATGTTTGTTGTTTTATAGGATTGTTCCAGAGATTTGAACGTTTTGGGCCCAGAAGAAAAATTGAACCTCTCCGAAGAAAGGTGCAGTACTTTCCTGCATTTCGCTTAATAAATTTTACACGTAGAGATAGTTGGGTTTCAAAGATCAATATGTTTGGTGTTATATAGGATTGTTCCAGAGATTTGAACGCTTTGGGTCCAAGAAGAAAAGTTGAACGTCTCCGAAGAAAGGTGCAGTACTTTCCTGCATTTCGCTTAATAAATTTTACACGTAGAGATAGTTGGGTTTGAAAGATCAATATGTTTGTTGTTATAAAGGATTGTTCGAGAGATTTGGACGCTTTGGGCCCAAGAAGGAAAATTGAACCTCTCCGAAGAAAGGTGCAGTGTTTTCCTGCATTTCGCTTAATAAATTTTACACGTAGAGATAGTTGGGTTTCAAAGATCAATGTTTGTTGTTATAAAGGATTGTTCGAGAGATTTGGACGCTTTGGGTCCAAGAAGAAAAGTTGAACGTCTCCGAAGATAGGTGCAATTTTGTCCTGCATTTCGCTTAGTAAATTTTTACACGAAGAGAGTGCTGGGTTTCAAAGATCAATATGTTTGTTGTTATATAGGATTGTTCCAGAGATTTGAACGCTTTGGGCTCACCAAGTAAAGTCGAAGAAAGGTGCAGTACTTTCCTGAATTTCGCTTAATAAATTTTACACGTAAAGATAGTTGGGTTTCAAAGATCAATATGTTTGGTGTTATATAGGATTGTTCCAGAGATTTGAACGCTTTGGGTCCAAGAAGAAAGGTTGAACCTCTCCGAAGAAAGGTGGAGTGTTTTCCTGGATTTCGCTTAATAAAATTTACACGTAGAGATAGTTGGGTTTCAAAGTCCATATGTTTGTTGTTTTATAGGATTGTTCCAGAGATTTGAACGTTTTGGGCCCAGAAGAAAAATTGAACCTCTCCGAAGAAAGGTGCAGTACTTTCCTGCATTTCGCTTAATAAATTTTACACGTAGAGATAGTTGGGTTTCAAAGATCAATATGTTTGGTGTTATATAGGATTGTTCCAGAGATTTGAACGCTTTGGGTCCAAGAAGAAAAGTTGAACGTCTCCGAAGAAAGGTGCAGTACTTTCCTGCATTTCGCTTAATAAATTTTACACGTAGAGATAGTTGGGTTTGAAAGATCAATATGTTTGTTGTTATAAAGGATTGTTCGAGAGATTTGGACGCTTTGGGCCCAAGAAGGAAAATTGAACCTCTCCGAAGAAAGGTGCAGTGTTTTCCTGCATTTCGCTTAATAAATTTTACACGTAGAGATAGTTGGGTTTCAAAGATCAATGTTTGTTGTTATAAAGGATTGTTCGAGAGATTTGGACGCTTTGGGTCCAAGAAGAAAAGTTGAACGTCTCCGAAGATAGGTGCAATTTTGTCCTGCATTTCGCTTAGTAAATTTTTACACGAAGAGAGTGCTGGGTTTCAAAGATCAATATGTTTGGTGTTATATAGGATTGTTCCAGAGATTTGAACGCTTTGGGTCCAAGAAGAAAGGTTGAACCTCTCCGAAGAAAGGTGGAGTGTTTTCCTGGATTTCGCTTAATAAAATTTACACGTAGAGATAGTTGGGTTTCAAAGTCCATATGTTTGTTGTTTTATAGGATTGTTCCAGAGATTTGAACGTTTTGGGCCCAGAAGAAAAATTGAACCTCTCCGAAGAAAGGTGCAGTACTTTCCTGGATTTCGCTTAATAAATTTTACACGTAGAGATAGTTGGGTTTCAAAGATCAATATGTTTGTTGTTATATAGGATTGTTCCAGAGATTTGAGCGCTATGGGCTCTAGAAGAAGAGTTGAACCTCTCCGAAGATAGGTGCAATTTTGTCCTGCATTTCGCTTAGTAAATTTTTACACGAAGAGAGTGCTGGGTTTCAAAGATAAATATGTTTGGTGTTTTATAGGATTGTTCCAGAGATTTGAACGCTTTGGGTCCAAGAAGAAAAGTTGAACGTCTCCGAAGAAAGGTGCAGTACTTTCCTGCATTTCGCTTAATAAATTTTACACGTAGAGATAGTTGGGTTTCAAAGATCAATATGTTTGGTGTTATATAGGATTGTTCCAGAGATTTGAACGCTTTGGGCCCAAGAAGAAAAATTGAACCTCTCCGAAGAAATGTGCAGTGTTTTCCTGCATTTCGCTTAATAAATTTTACACGTAGAGATAGTTGGGTTTCAAAGATCAATATGTTTGTTGTTATATAGGATTGTTCCAGAGATTTGAACGCTTTGGGCCCAGAAGAAAAATTGAACCTCTCCGAAGAAATGTGCAGTGTTTTCCTGCATTTCGCTTAATAAATTTTACACGTAGAGATAGTTGGGTTTGAAAGATCAATATGTTTGTTATTATATAGAAATGTTAGAGAAATTCGAACGCTTAAGGCCTAAGAAGGATAGTTGAACCTCTCCGAAGAAAGGTGCAGTACTTTCCTGCATTTCGCTTAATAAATTTTACACGAAGAGAATGTGGGGTTTGAAAGATCGATATGTTATTTAATATACAAGAATGTTAGAGAGATTTAAACACTAAATGCTCAAGAATTAAAGTTGCACCTCTTCAAAGACAGGTGGGAATTTTGGACAGTTTTGACCATTGTAGGCTTAAAAAAGCGGCTTAGGCTTAGGCTTAGATTCCACGAATCTAAATACTACATTAAATATAAATTGGTTCAATAATTTGTTCAATATACAAATTGTGCTATAGACTCTGTCCATTTGAGAAGCTTGACACTTGTGTAAAAACTTAGTACAAAATTTGCATATACATATTTGTGTCGAGCATTTGCATGCCACTGATACTCACTGGTTGTATTGCTATATATAAAACAATATCAAACTATATAACATGCCCACACTACATGCAGAGATTGCGGACAAATTATCTGAATTACAATTGCAATTTAAGATATAAAAAAACAAAATTTTAGACAGCAAACATTTTCAAAATTCCTTAATAAGCATCAAGAAATAATGTTGAGTGGCCGCTTAAAATAACATCGGTGCTGATTTGGTTTGGTTTACTTGAGTTTGTTATACGAAAAGACGTAGGAAAGTCCTCGAAAAAAGTGTTACGTAAGTTGCTGAATAGTTGACTGACTGTCTCTGGTGGAAAAAACCTGGTCCAGAAGATCCCATGAATGATTGCAGAAGACGCACAAGAAACTAAGATGCCTAGACAGAGCTAAGTCCTTTTCTAACTCTGAATTTGGTTGTTATGAAAAAATGACTTAGCACATAAGTCGCTGAAATCACCATCTGAAAGCCTGCGGTTGGTAGTTTTGAGCTTTGAGTCCTTTTGAACTGTTCAACAGCAGCTGAGACTTTGAGTGTTATGCCTTGAAACTCTTCAACAGTCACATTCGATATCGTCACCATACCAACAAAATCTTCATTCTATTGTTGACAGGCGAATAGTTGTAGAGGCCTTGAGTTACTTTTGTTTGAGGTTAAGTCTGTATGTATCGCTAAGATGAATCTTCGTTGAAGTCTGATCTGCTGTTTTGTATTTAGAACTCGTTCTTCATATTGGTTGTCAGCATTTTGGTTGTGGTAGAAAGAAAAGCTGAAAAGAAAGTAATGTATTAATACCTATGTATGTTTTTTTTAAGTATAGTTTATTCCACATTTTGTCGCATTAATACTGAACGAATTTGTCAGAGAGACAGAGCTCAAAATTGATAAGACAAGTTTTCTAAGCTTTCGGGCACAACTTTGAAAGACATCACTGACAGCTGATTAGTTTTACTGATAAGTCATCAAATAAAAAATTCATTGAAAATATTTGAACGAACAAAAAATTGTATAATAGTTCTCAATAAGTCATATAAAACAACAACAAAAACTAATGAGAATTTCCTCAACAAGTTCTGGTAGAGTTGCCATATTGAATTATTTTGCAAAATATAAATCTTTAAAATTACAAACAAAAACTAATGAGAATTTCCTCAACAAGTTCTGGTAGAGTTGCCATATTCAATTATTTTGGAAAATATAAATCTTTAAAATTAAAAATTATTGATGATTTTTGGACGAAGCCGAAGCAGAATACTCGGCAGAATTCAAATATTCAGTCAAAGGCCGAAGCCAAAGCAGAAAATTTAAAATTGGCCCAATAAGCCGAATACCGAAGCCGAAGATGAATATTCGGCCAGAAACTAATTTGAACTTTTTAAAGGCATCATTGCCAACTGAGTCATTTTACTGATTAATTTTACTGATAAGTCATTACATCGCAAGCCGTCTAATCTAAACTACGCAACAACAACAAAATTCATTGAAAGTATTTGAACGAACTGTTTTGTACCCTACAACAACTGTTTGGGTCCACGCATTTATTACAAAACGAGTACAAAAATTATCAATAAGTCATATAAAAAAACAACAAAAACTACTTAAGAAAATTACCTGAACAAGATTTCATTACATTACATTACATTACCTGAACAAGATTTTGTAGAGATGCCACATTTAACTATTTTGCAAAATATAAAAACTTTTAAGGAAGACATAATAATATGTACTTTTATATAGTCTGAGTGTGATCTGATTCATAAATCGTATATTTAATATGAATTAATCAGACCAGTGGCTCACGCAAGGAGGGTTTTGTGGGTTCAAACCTCCCAACTATGAGTTTGTCATATAAATTTTGGATGAGAAATATGATTTAAATGGCATTGAACCCAATAGTTGTGCGGCTAAACCCCGGAAATAGATTCAGTAGAGATAGTAGATCCACTTATTGTAAAAGTTAACCCATTAACACCCATCTGGTTTCCAGTATTAACTGTAATATGAACACTACAGTACAGCCTAAGATCAAAGCAACTTTTTGTCAAAAATCACTGTTGTCATTCAAAATATATTTCAATTTTTCATTGTTTATTGTTTTTAATTTTCATTGTTTGTATACAAAGAATTTTCAAACGATTTCTTTCATCTAAGAAAAGACAATTGATTCAAGGTAAACTAAAGCAAGTTGTAGAAATCAACTAAAAATACAAACATATATGTTCAAGTGTATAAATATCAGCGGATCTTTTGCTGGAATGAAATCTCTCTTGCCTACAGCTGATGGTAAGTGCCAGAGAAACTTTCATAAGTAAGGAATATTCTACGATTTTTTTTAATATGTAAGCTTCATTTAAGAACCTAACCTAAGAAGACCTGACCGCAATAAAGGTTAAACTTCCATAGTTTTTGAAAACTTCTCTTACTAAAAAGTAACCAAATGGGAACCATGACTGGTGTTCTTATGGATCACTGTTCAATTAGTACCAACGCAAGAAACTTGGCTTTGCTTTCTAATTACTTCTGTCGAAGTTGTATGGAGGAGGGGAAAAAATGCACTTCACCTTCCAAGTCCAACTAGAAATATAGAAATCTTCAACTTCTATGTCCCACATTATCTAGAAAAGTACTTAGTTTTCTATGTCCCACATTATCTTGAAGATAATCCCACACTTGGGACTGTTGCGATACCACAAATTTTGCCCTTTTGAAATGTGTATGCAACATTGGTGCGTTAGTCATTAGTCACATTAAATTAAAATTGATTAATAAATTTTTCATTTATAAATAATCTATAAAAAAATATTACTAAGGACTTTATTTATAACTAGCAGGATAAGTTCTTCTTAACCCTTTGTTAATCCTGTCAGATTTAAACACAAAATATTTATCTAATTATTTTTGATTTAAAGTGCTTTCACCACCATATTTGAAGTCAATTAAATCTTGTTTCTTCATACAAACCCTTAACCCATCGTTGACCCCGTCAGATTTTTAATTTATAAAAAAAAAAACGTGTGGAATTATTTCACATGTTAAGTGTTTTCACTAAGTTTGAAGTCAAAAGGCCCATCAAATCTTATTTCTCCATAAAAATTCTTAACCCATAGTTGACTCATCAAGTATTTATTTTCGAGAAAATACAAGACACGTGTCGAATTATTTCTCACTTAGAATATTTTCACCAAGTTTGAAGTCAAAAGACGTAAAAAATCATGTTTCTTCATACAAACTTGTAACCCTTGGTTGACCCTTTTAAGTTCTGATTTGCAAAAAAATAAGAAACACGTGTCAAGCTATTTCATTTCAAGTGTTTTCACCAATTTTGAAGTCAATAGGCCAATCGGTTCAGGAATTTTTCGTAGTTTTTTCGTATACGCACCTTAACCCATTGTTTACTCCGTTAAATTTTGATTTTCCAAAAATTCAAAAATATGTGTCGAATAATTTTTTATTTTAATCAAGTATTTTCACCAACCTTGAAATCAATAAGTTCATTAAATCAACTTTCGTCATGCAACACCTTAACCCAGTTTTTACCCTTTTAGACCCAGAACTTCAAAAAATTCCGTCTTAGCGAAGGTTCATTTTTCAAGATATTAAAGTTTCATGTTTTTACCTTCAGCGGTTTGGGCTGGGCGATGATGAATCAGTCAGTCAGTCAGTCAGGACAAACAATAATATGTGTGGAGATGAATGTTTTGAAAAACCTTAAACATTTGTTAACTTATATAAAAACTCACAGTTTCTAATCGATGGATTTTTAAGAAACTTTCTTATGTCTTGTATGACATAATTGCTGAGCACTCATTTCGACCGCAACACGTTAGACACGGATGAAATTTTAAAGTCCACTAAATTTATAAAACTGCAAAAATTTCCGGGTAGCTGGTTTTTTCTTTCTGATATAAACTTAACCATAGTTGGTCAATGCGATAAGATTATTTCTCAATATCTTCAGTTTTATTATGTTGTTATCAGCGAACACAGGTTGTACAATATTGATAATAGAATTTGAAATGTTATGTTGAATTTATTTATTCACAGGTAAGCGACTGTAAAGTGTAACTTCGTATCGATTGATTAGGAACGTACAATAAAATTGATTCATATTAGTCATGTAATGTTCGATAATGCGGTGTTTATCTACACCCATAAATACTGAACACGTATCTATTGGTATGTCGTAAGATAAGGTCGTAAGATAAGCAAAAATCACAAAAGCAGACCACCAAGTAGGTCACTTTTACTTACCCTGTGCGTTGTTTTTGACATATTTTTTTAGTTTGTAGTTAAACTTAATTAAAAGCAAAAATTAAAATTAAAAAAATTAAAGCATAAAATCTTGTTTGTCCATATAAACTTTGAACCCGTTAGGTTTTGATTTTCGAATTTTTGAAATTTTTCGAAAATCAAAATTTAACGGAATGAACCAAGGGTTGAGGTTCGTATACGGAAAGAGCACGAGAAACCCCAGAACCGATGTAGATATTGACTTCAAAATTGGTGAAAACACTTGAAATCAAAAATGATTTGTGTTCTTATTTTTTTGAAAATCAAAAGGGCGAACCAAGGGTTAAAAGTCTGTATGAAGACACATGATTTTTTACTCGTTTTGACTTCAAACTTGGTGAAAGTACTTAAAATGTGAAATGATTAAGGCTTTTTTATTTTTTCGAAAATCAGAATCTGACGGGTTTAACGACGGGTTAAAAGTTCATATGAAGAAACATGATTTTTTACACCTTTTGACTTCAAACTTGATGAAAGTACTTAAAATGTGAAATACAGTGATTTTCGCTTATAACGAACCCGTTTAAAACGATTTTCCGTCTAAAACGAACCAATTTCAAAAGTACGCGCTCTATGTGTTCGCTTATTACGGACCCCTTTTAAAGCGAACTTTCGGTTAAAACGAACCATTTTGCCCGGTCCCTCGAAGTTCGCTTTGACCTGGGCCTTTTGACTTCAAACTTTGTGAAAGTACTTAAAATGTGAAATAATTCGATACACGCTTTTCATTTTTTCGAAAATCAAAATTTGACGGTGTCAACGACGGGTTAAGAGTTTGTATGAAGAAACATGATTTTTTACACCTTTTGACTTCAAAATTGGCGAAAGTACTTAAAATGTGAAATAATTCGATACGGGTTTTTCATTTTCGAAAATCGAAATCTGACAGGGTCAACAATGGGTTAAGAGTTTGTATGGAAAAACTGTGAAAAAACATGAATTAATTGACCTATTGACTTCACATTTGGTGAAAGTACTCTAAGCGAGAAATAATTCGACATGTGTTTTTCATTTTTTTGAAAGTAAAAATCTGACGGGGTCAACAATGGGTTAAAAGTTTGTGTGAAGAAACATGATCAAATGCGCCAATTGACTTCAAATATGGTAAAAGCACTTTAAATGAGAAATAATTAAATAAGTATTTTTTCATAAAAATCTGACGAGATCAACAAAGGGTTAAGAAGAACTTGGTTTATTGGCCTCACTGACTTTAACCCTTTCGACCTCGATTTGAACCCTATGATTTGAAGTCGCCACGCCTGTAGAGCTATTTTACTTTTGAACAATTTTAGCTTAAAACGGGTTAAATACTATAACAATGAGGCACTCTGTGCTGTGCTATGCATGAATGCTTTTCCAAGCATACTTTTAGACACGCACTTTAGAGTACGGCAAACTTGCTATAATTCCGATATGGCGAAGATGGTTTGCGAAGCTGATAAGCTGTGCGAGAATGGTCGAGCATTGTCCAATCGAAATGTGCTAGAACAGTCGGCGCGATAACCAGACAAGTATAAAAGGCAGCCGAGTGCAGAGAAGAGGGTCGAGTTTTGAACAAGCAAAGTAGTAACAAGTGTAGATACAAGCAAAGTGTAAATCTGTAAATAAAGTGACTGTTGGTTTTTGACTGCGTTTGCGCTGAATAATTGAAGTGGTTTTATTTTCAAGCACAATCCAAAACGAACTTAGAGCAGTCATTTTTGTAACAATACATTTTGTATCTATATTTTTTAAATAGGGGAGAGTGGGGAGTTTTGAAGCACGCTTTTTTTGGGGGTTAAAACTACCACAAAAATAATTTTTTTCACGTTCTATCAAACATAATCTATAGAGCGTATTAAAATACACTTCCTAGTTGATGGATATGCATAAAATCAAAAAGAATCGACAATTTTTGTCTGTTGGCCCAAAAAACTGGTTTTCGGAGTATTCAAAAATTGTGGGGAGTTGTGAAGCACGACTAAAAATCGCAGAAAATTACATATTTTGGTGAAAAATCTTTATTGGGATCGGAGAAAATTACAAATAATTAGGTTTCTCATGTATTAGAGTTGAGAAAATGGAACAAAAATTAAACTTTTGTTTAAAAAATGTGAAAAATGGCAAGTTGCTTAATCATTCCGATCATTCCGAAAAACAATACGAGAAATATAAATAACACAATTTGTTGAAAAAAATCCTTGGAATTGTACTAAACATTCGAATTTTTTTTACAAATAATGCGCATACGCATGTAAAATATATTTCAGGTTGACATCTGTAATATTTGACGTGCTTCACATCTCCCCACTAGATGTGCTTCAATTCTCCCCATTCGCGACTATTTTAAAAATGCCACCGCGTCAGTAACACATCGAATGTTTTTGCATAAATCCTTTTGAACGTTAAAAGCCTAATCATTGTTCATTATTTTGTTTGTACTCACCTTTTCGATTCGCTTGAAAATTTTACGAAAATTCCACTAACACGAATGTTAAAAAAACTTTTCGAACAAAATGTTCATTACACTGTCTGGATAGATACAAAAAAAGTGTGCTATCGAGACGAGTGCTAGTAAAAAACTGAGATTTTAGGTTAAAAAATGTTGACAGTAGGTAAGAGCTATCAAAACCACTACTAAGCGACATCTATGGCCGTGCTTCACAACTCCCCATGCTTCAAAACTCCCCACTGTCCCCTACGGAAAAAATATTTTATATTTATGGCAAAATACAAAATTATCACTTTTTGATTTTATTTAACCATTATCAAAGAAACAGGGTTTTGATCAAACGTGCCCAATTCGTAGACTTCAATTAGAACACAAACTTTCCCTGATATCGCTGCAAATTATTCGAAATTATTTTGGTGATAACGGTAAAATGTTTGTAATTTGCTTTGAATTCACTTCTAAAAATATTAATTTATTGGTGCCTTTTTAAATAAAATCCATAAGTCAATCGTAACTTTTGCTATAAGATGACAAAAAGATGAAGTTGCTCATTCAACTTTGGGGTCGAAAGGGTTAAACTTGCATGTAAAGCCGCGAAGCCCTGCTGGTAGGTACTAAAGTTCTTGCTATCAGACATGATCAGAAGTCATTTATAGGGGGAAATAAACCTTTAACCATATCGAGTGCCTTAATAACCAACAACAACAACAATAGCCACCTACAACAACGCTTCATAGCCATTGCCAAGCGTTCAGATTCGATAGTTTTCGCTTAGTGACCTTTTACAATTGTGGCCTTTTGCCATTTCGCATAACATGGACAACGTCCTGACAAAGCCAACAAACAAACAGATGGACACACCAACAACAAGCACCAATGCCAATCTGGAAGAAACTTAATAAATAACAATAAGAGGCCAGTAAGAACGCGCCGCACGTACGCATGCGTGCAAATAAATGTAAATTGTGATTTCATGATAATTTCTTGTGTTGCGCAGGTTTTTTTTTTCTCCGCCTCACTCGTACGTCGCGTCGCACGCTGTGGCTTGTTGCCGGCAACGTATTGCGTACACATTTACCATGTATGCGCAGTGTTGTTGCATGAACTATGCTTCTTGTTGTTTTTGTTGTTGTTGTTGTTGCTCTTAGCCTTTATTGCGCTCGTTATTGGGCCGCTTTGTAAAGCATTTATTTGTGTAGATTTGCGTCGATAGCCTGCAGGGGTGCCAGCCCACAATCGCTGCGCCCCTCGACGCTCCGCGCCCCCCTGTCCATGGTTGCTTGTTCGCATCTTCACAGGAGCAGCGCTTTGTTTGACTGGTTAGATAGTTGGTTGGTTGTCTGTCTGACGCACCGCTGTGAATATTCCACTTTTGGTTGCTCTTTCATTGTTTGGTTTATTGCCATTGTTGTGTATTTGTTGTGCTTCTGATTCAATTGTTCCAAATACAACATTGGCTTTTTTAGTTGTTTTCTTTTTTGTTTAATCCATTTCGTGTTGTGATTTTTGTATTTGACTCGTTTATGTGTAATTTAATGGTGTTTCTATGCTTTGAGGTTATGCAATAATGCAAAGTCAGGCAAAGATTATTAAGGAGAACACTTTAAGTTGTTCTCAATGGATCTGAAAGAATGCTGGGTTGGTTAGAGGTATGCACCAGCTACTCAAGATACACAAATAGAGATATTTCTATGTCGGATAGGTTTCACTGAATAGTAAAGAAAAAACTAACGTTACTCGCAGCTGAGTGAGTTCTTAATGAGGTTTGGTGGCCCACTACAACCACAACAGTCGACTTGACGCAGTGGTTTTTCTTCCCCTTGTCGAAACAGTTAAGCAAGCGCGGCATTCAAACATAACATACGTCGATTGCACTACGATTTAATGTTCCCTGCTAATGTGATCTGAATCTACCCGACCTTCGAAAAAATCTAAATATATCTTGGGAGCCAAGGAGCCAAGGCGGTTGCTTCTCAACACATCGGTGCCAAATGTCTCAAACCTGATTCGAGCCGACACACAAAAAGTCTGGCGTCTCATCGCCCGCCTCGATGGTTTATGTATTGCGTTGTGATTGAGAGGGTCATGGGTTTAAATTTCAAATTATCCAAAAAACAAAACGATTAGTTAGTTATCTTCCCTGACAGATAATGTAATTCCTGACAGAAAAATTATTATGTATGAAAAAGCTACAAATCGGCCTCTTGGAGTTGGCCGAGGGTGGGTCAATAAGTCCGTGACTTTTTGAATTTCCCGCCTCTTAATTGAAATGGCGCAACACTGCTCCCGTCAACAGTCATCTGTCAGTTGACTCTTGTCAAAAATTGAACAAGCTGCGACATTTAGTTTGTTTTTGACAGCCGTTAATATCAGACTACCGCGTTGACTGAGAAGAAAATGGAAAAAAGTTAATTTCGTGTGTTAATTTAAGTTAATTTATTTGGCAAAAATCCATGAATTGGGCTACGAATTGCTCCTTATCCCGCCTATTCACCCGATCTAGCCCCAAGTGACTATTTCTTGTTCCCAAACTTGAAGAAATGGCTCGGCGGAAAGAGATTTGCCTCCAATGACGAAGTCATCTCACAAACAAATGCCTATTTTGAAGACCTCGACAAATCATATTTTTCGGAAGGGATAAAAAAACTGGAGAAACGTTGGGCTAAGTGTATAGATTTCAAAGGAGACTACGTTGAAAAATAAAATATCTTTTTATCTAAAAACCTGTGTTTCATTCAAAAAGTCACCGACTTATTGACCCGCCCTCGTACAATCCGATCAATCTATCATTGTCGTTTGATTAGACGATCTACTGCTCTGAACAGATAAAAATAATCACATAGTCCTGTAATCTTTGTCTGTTCTTGTCTTGCTACACAAGGCCTCAGAAGTACAGTTCATAGATTACCTGAAGTCTTCGAAAACACCGTTTCCTATTCTAGTTGAACAGAGTCCATAGTGCATTTGCAGAACTTTTTAGATCAGCTCAAGTACCAAATTGAACTGAATGGTTTCATATATAAAGACTTCCTTTGAGCTTTCTTCTTCTTACATTTTCAGTATGATTTCAGCTAAAGGTTCATACAGGTCGCTATTGCATGTTCTTGGAAGCCTGGATATGTTGTATCAGACCGGTTATTATTTTATATTATTAATGGGGATAGTGCACTGCGACCTGTAGATCTATTGTACCTCCTTCCTGACTTGTCTTGACTTTAAAGATTGTCAGTGTGTCCAGTATTCAAGAGGAATTTTAGTATGTTTCCTAGACCTTTGGATACCAGGTCTGTACGTGGTATAAGATGGTCCCCCAGGTGTTTCTTTCTTTTATGCATAAGTGCAGGGCATTCTCCTAGTATATGTGTTGCAATCTCGTTTTCCTGCAAGCTGAACCTCTAATACAAGTTTCCCGGATTTCTAATTTAGATAGATAATTATTCAATCTACAATGCCCTGTTTGAATTCCCGTGATAATCCTTAGATTATTTTTTTGAAAGGATCATACATTCCTCGAAACTTTTCCTATTGTAGTTAGGGTCCTATCCTTAGGGTCCTAACCATCTTGGAATGCTCTAAACCTGGTTGATTTTTCCAGTATTGATTCCTTCTGGTTATCTCGTCCTTTCTCGTTAGAATAGAAGAAGCTCCTTTTCCTAAATCACAAAAAGGTTCTGAGCCGACAAAGTGTGTGGAAGCTCCCTCCTTGCCCGTTCGTCGGCCCATTCGTTTCCCTCAATGCCAGCGTAGCTGGGAACCCAAAGTACCAGACCTTGTTGTATTAGACCGCTGCAAGTACCAAATTCAACTAAATGGTTTCTAATATAAAAATTTCCTTGGAGTCTTCTTCTGACACTTGGTCCCAGCACTTTTTCCTATCCAAAGTCAGCAGATTCCATATTAGTTTTGCAAAAAGACTTCTTATAAGCCTCCTTCTTGTATAAGACTTGTGGACATAATTTTGGTACGATCCCAGCTCATGGGACCGCTATTTTATGTTCTTGGAAGACTTTAACTTGCCTTATTTGAGTTCTCTAGTACCATAGGGTACCGTTTCCTATCCTAGTTCAAGGAAATCCATATTGGATGGATGCGAATAAGTGTCAAATTCAACTGAATTGCTTCTCTTTTGAGCATTCCTCTCACATAAAGACTTATTTTTATCCATATTTTCGGTATGACCCCAGCACCTTTCCTTATCCAAGGTCAGCAGAAACCATATTAGATCTGCAGAAAGACTTACTGTGAGCCTCGTTTTCATATAAGACTTATTTTTAGACATAGTTTTGGTATGATTTCAGCTGATAGTTGATAGCTGACAGATCCTTATTTGATGTTCTTAGAAAACTTTAACTTGTCTTATATGAGTTCTCTAGAATCAGAGGGCACCATTTCCTATCATAGTTTAACGAAATCCATATTGGATTGACCAGGATAAGTGCCAAATTCAACTGAATTGAGCTTTCTTCTCACATAAAAACTAACTTGTAGCCATATTTTTAGTATGATCCCAACATCTTTTCCTATCGAAGGTCCTATCAAAGCTCAGCGGAATCCATATTCGATCTGCAAAACGAATTTCTGTGAGCCTCCTTTTCATATAATAGTTACTTGCAGACATAGTTTTGGTATGATTTCAGATGATGGTTCACACAGACCACTATTTTATGTTCTCGAAAGATTGGAACTAGTCTTAGTTGCGTTCTCTAGTATCAGTGAGCACCTTTACCTATCCCAGGTCAGAAGAAACCATATTGAACTGACCGGTGTAAGTATCAAAGTCAACTGAATGACCTCTCATTACTAACTTAAGTAACTTGTTGCCATATTTTCGGTATGATCTCAGCACCTTTCCCTATTCAAGGTCAGCAGAATCCATATTAGATCTGCAGGAAGACTTTCTGTGAGCCTTCTTCTCATATAAGACTTACTTGCAGAAATAGTTTTGGTATGATCAAAGCTGATGATTTTATGTTTTTGAAAGACTGGAGCCTTATTTGCGTTCTCTAGTATTAGAGAGCATCTTTTCCCAATCCCAGGTCAACAGAATCCGTATTGGATTGACTGGGATAGGCACCAAATCCAACTGAACTACTTCTTTTTTGAGCCTTCTTTTCACATGAAGACTTACTCTTAGTCAAATTTGACCCCATATGGGATCATATAGCTCCTTTCCCTATCCAAAGACAGCAGAAACCATATTAGATCTGTAGAAAGATTTTCTGTGAGTCCCTTTCTCACATAAACACTAACTTTTACCCATATTTTTAGTATGATCCCAGCACCTTTACCTATCCAACACTAAGAATTCCAAGTTTGAATTCCCTAGTAACAGGCGTACTCTGTTCCCAAAGCTCGCCTTCCTTGTTCAAGTTCAGCCAAGTCCGTATTGAATCTGCAGAATGTTTCTTAGACCCGCACAAATATGAAATTCTACTGGACTTGTTCTCATACAACGACCTATTTTCGCTTAGAGGAGCACTTGAAACCCCCAAGGGGTATGTTGACTAACTTTCCCTGTAGTCTCTTTCCATGAAAACTTGACAAATTCAATATTCCAATTCCAATATTCAATATTTTAACGCGTTTTTTAACAGTCGACTCCATAATTGCATGCCACAACAAGCGTCCAATGCTTCTCCAACTGTCGCCAACTGATATCCAACATGTGTGTATCGGCTTGGAGCCAACGTGTTACTTTATTTAGCCAACCACAACAACAACCATTCGCAACCAGTTGGAGCCCACACATACAACATGTTGCAGACGCTGTTCGTGTACTGTTAACCGAAACTGTTGTTCCATAGCCAAGTCAACTTCCAAGCGGCCGGCATCTACGGCGTTGGCAACGGTGACGACAACAGCGACAACGACAACAACGACGACGACGACGGCACTAACGACTGCGACGGAGCCAAATTGAGTGGATGCCCGTTTGGCTACCTTAGAGGCCGAATATGCAGTCCAGTCTTCGTTTCGCCGTTATCCGCGTTGGTTCAACTGAGGGCGACAGGTGCGCGTGATAATTGTCGATAGCGTACAGAAAGCGCCGCAATAAAAATTAGAGGAATACAAATTGTGTGAAAAAAGTAAATAAAAAGCATTTCTTGCCACAGTGCGTAAGCGAGCGAGTGAGTTGGTGTGAGAGTAAAGCGGCGAAGCGCAGCTAAAGTGTCCATAAATCAAACAGATTATAATAAATAAAAATCTGCATAAGTGTTATTAGCGTTTGGCAACAATGCGAAATGAGAAAGATGAATGCGAAATAAGAGAAAACGCACGAAAAATGGCCGGTTCGGTTGATGGAGAAAGGGAAAGATTACAAGAAAAAAAAACGTGTGTGGTGGCATTGTTGTTGCCGGCTGTTGTTGGTGCCAGTGATGAACTGTAAACGCTGAACGAAAAAAGTCCAAACCATTGAAATTTGCAATCGAAAAAATATTAAAAAAAATGAAGAAATGTAAAATGTAAAATGTGCATGAAAAAAGTTTTTTCAAGTGTCAGAGACAGCGGCATCGTGCGAACAATGCGACAATTGTCCGGTGTGCGGACTGCACAGTTCATTGCTCAGTGTCGGCGGTGTTGGTGTGTCAGTTGTAATTTTCGCCTTTCGTACTTCGATTCTTTTGTTTTTGTTTACACTCGCTTGTGCGACTGCGTTGACAATGGCTGTGGCACGCTGGTGACACGCGTGACAGCAACAGCAACAAACCGTTTCTTTTTTTGTTTCACTACGACAGCAACATAAAAAAAGCTGCAAGGAGCAACCAACAACCACAACAACAACATACAACAATAATAAAATTCATAAAAAGTGACAAGTGCACACGCACCTGCTGTGTTGTTTGTGTTCTGCTACAATAGCTGCTTCTTCTTCTTCTTCTTTGGTGCTTCTATTAGTCGGTTTTGTGGCGGTTGCCAGGGCTTTATTGCTCTTGTTGTTGTTGCTTTTGTTTTTGTTGGCAATCGTTGCCGGCACATCGCTGACAAGCAGACGTCTTGTCTTCTCGGCAAGTACCGTTATGCAGCTGGCATTCTCCGCATTCACAATTTTATTTGTTATTTTGCCGCTGCACGTCGGCTGCTACCAAAAACCACGCGATTGCAACGCGTTGGGGCGACACATTGTTGGCGCTACTGTCGTTTATTTGTTTGTTTGTTTGTTTATTTTTGTCGCGTTCTTTCTTTTTTTAGGCGTACGTTGACTTTTTATTATGCTTTGTTGTTGTTGTTAATGTGGATTTTATTATTATTGTCTCTGTGCAGTGATATGCTTTTCATTGTTGTTGTTGTTGCACTGTTAGCTGACTGGCTGTTAAAAATCGATAAAGGGCATTCAGTGTAAACGTTTATAAACATTTTTTGGCTTGCAACATGTTTCTAGTCGCGTGCTAACATGTCGCTAATTTGTCCTTCAAATTGTTTGCCATTATTTGAAATCGCCTCTAAAATCTGTTATCTAAAACAGTTTAGTGATAATTTGAAATTTAAATGTGTTGAAAATATGCCGTGTCGCGTGTCGTATGGACCGTTAAATTGCATTTGCAATGCTTATTTGAAACAAGCGTTCGTAAGTTTGACACGCGGCAGCAATTATTGTTCCGATTTCCACACTATTGCTTGATTATTGCTTTTAGGACACGTCAGAAACAATTGAGTTGATAAGGAATTTGTAACGGTTGTTACGTGAAGGAAGCTGTTACATGAAGCTTTACGTGGCGCTTACTTTTAGAGCAGTGGTGGCCATATTCTAACTCGCGAGTGGCAATGACCGCCGATGCTTCTATAAGTTAGGTTAGGTTAGGTTGAAATGGCTGGATGGATTATATACTCCACATAGGCCAAGAAGCAGGTCCGTTATGATAGCATATTCTGCTTTCCCCCAAGATTAGGTTACTTTATCAAATGATTTGATCAGGGTGGATTCAGGAAAATATTTAAAGTCGCTCATAATATTTCGGGGGGTTTCAACACCCAAACCCCCTCCCCCCTGGATCCACCTGCCACTGTACTTCTGCACTCTCTCTCCACTGCATTTGATTCTAAGCAGATCTTTAACATCTGTATAGGTTATCTTCGCTAGGTTTCGTAGAAACGATTGTCCTATAGTTTGAAGCCTCCTTCTACTAAGATCTGGGCAGTGATATGCCTATCACCTCCTTGTCTGGAAGGATAAGGCTGGTGTGTCTTTCTTTGGCAGTTCATTCGCTTTACAGTTCCCTTCCCTTCCTTCCCTTTTACCTTCCGTATCCCGGTGGCCGGACACCCAAATGAGGTGAACACTGTAGTGTTGGCCCATCTCGTTAAGAGATCCGCGGCACCCAGTGAGAGATATGGTATTGTTCATGTATTTGTCCAAAGCTTTCAACGCAGCTTGGCTGTCCGAGAAGATATGAACTAGCTTCCTTCTACCAGAAACAAGGTGTGCACATAACGGCCGCGTGAATGGCGTTCAATCTGCCGGATACACACTACAGTAGTCCGGAAGAAGATTTCAGTCCTCAGTTCCGGAGGAAAAAAGCCACCTTCCACTCTTCCGTCGAGCTCCAAGTTCGTCTTTAAACAAGATAATCACAACCCGTGTTTGCTATGGTCTGTCCTGCCAGTCCTGTCTGAATGGTATGAAGACATCATAGTGAAAACTATTGCCGGTACGCAGTAGTCTGTGTTCGAGGGTATTAATATGGGATCCTGGGTACCTAGTATCAGTGAGTAACCAGAGCTTCCCATGAGCCAGCAGCCGAATTCCCTCAGCCTCAGTGCTGTGCTCACAGTCATCCTTTGGACTACCAGGTCAAGAGGAGGCAGATGAAGAATCGCGTCAGTGGATGTGGACCCAAGAGCTCCACTGATGCATAACTACGCACTTCTTTATACCCTGTGCAGTTGTTTAAGCTTTGTTGTTTTCTTGATCATAGACCACCACACCAGAACTCCATAGAGTAGAACTGAACTTATGATGACTATACCTATATACCCAACGTGATACTCTGGGGGAGATTCCCCACGATATGTCTATCACCTTTTTACAAGCAAAAAGTGACGCGGTCCCCTTATAAACGCGTTCCCAAGCATTGTCGTGCCATGTTCCTATCTAGAATCATGCTTCCTTATATTCATTCTTTTTGGACGCAGTGTCTCGGGCAGTTGGTACTCGGCTCCCATATCTTTTCTATTCTATATTCGTATAGGTGCGTCGACGTGGCTGCTAGTTGCAACGATCATCACTGTTGTAAAGGTAGCAGTGACGTTTTACTATATGCAACTTTTTTCAACTTTATTGTAGACGCTTCTTGAGAAGAAAGCTGTATGCGTACCAATTTTGCTAGACACGAATTGTCTCTCCACAGCTACGCTCAAAAGTTGTAGCTTATAGCTTGCTGCCAATTTGTTGTATTTTAATCCCTAACTAATTTCTAACAACCTCTGGAAGGTTGCAGCTTTTAGCTTACTGAATATTTCAAATTACTTAGATTTTAGTTTGTAACTCATTGGCACCAAACCAACATTTGGAATAAACAGCCTATGCCCAGCCAGAAGCTTAATTGTTACACTTGGCCCACAGCAACTGCAACGTGGCTTTGTTTAGCTCAATTGCAGTAAATACAAAGTTCGCTGGGTGGTGCTGTTTCACTCAGAACAAACACCTTTATTCTAGGTAATTATTTTTCTTTGTACCTTATTCCCATTCCGATACAAAGATTGTTGCGTTCATTATTGTGGTTACTCACCGTTGGCTTAGAAGATCTGTTAGCCGTACATTACCTAATCTGCCTGTCTGCCTTCTTAACTGGCCATAAAGCCTAAGTACTGAAACATAACCCATTGAAAACCTACCCTCGAGGCACATTTGTTCTGCGTAAAACAGAAAAATATTTGTTTTGTTGGTGCCTGGTTTTTCTTACTCGAAGCTGACCTCGATAGTCTAAAGGTTAGCGCACTAGCTGCTCGTACCGAGGCCCTAGGTTCGAATTCTAGCTCGGGCTGGTGAAAACCTCGTCTACTTTTATTGCTATATACACGAAGTAGATGAGAATTTCAAGAATCGCCTCCATGCGTGAAAGAAAAAACTGCCAACCGTCGTTCGGATTCAGCGTTAAATTGTAGGTCCCCTCCCAACCCCTTCCCAATCCGCTTGAAATGTAAGCTGTAACATAAGTTGGAAAAAGCACAAAAAAAACGGGTTAAATATCACAATAGGCCTCCGAGTGCCTCTTATAGAGGAAGACACCATAACCTGACCTTACCCACAGGAAACTAAGACTGCTGTGATCATTACAGCGATTGTTGTTATTATTTTTATTTTGTTTTTATATGGACATCGTTGACCTAGAGGATCGGTTAGCCGCACATTATCTGATCTACCTGTCTACCTAGTTAACAGGTCATGAAACCTACATACTGAATTACAGCCCTCCTCTCTTCAGACACCTCTGCTGTTGTGTGAGACCTTTTTAAAATCAATTCATTCCAAACGCTGTTAAATCTTTCTTTACTTGATCTTCTTTCTCTTCTTCTTCTTCTTCTTCCTCTTCCTCTTCCTTATCTCTTGATCTCTGACCTTAGTATAAAATAGCTTTTCGTCGGTGCTTCATTGTCGATGAAGCTGATATTGCTTCTCGTTCTTCTTGCTGTCTAAACAGGAAATCTAAACCCAGTTGTATGTACAGCATGTTAAATATTTACTCTATCAGAATCAGTGTATTCTAATCTCTCATTTCTATATATATATTTCTGTATATATAATCACCTCGTTTATACTTTTAATCTATGAAACACTGCTTTAAAATATTTAAACTTTATGAACGACTAGCAGCGCCTGCATGAAATTTGTAATTTGGTAGTTTGTTTCTAAAAACAAATAAACTTTTAACACTTTTTTTTACTCGTCAGATGTTGATTTGAAAATACTAAAAAAAACATGTGTTGAATTTTTCGGATTTTGTGTACTTTTTTTCAACTTTGAAGTCAATGATTTCCATAAATCAGGTTTCTTTTAAATGTTTGTTAACACTTTCGGATGATGAAAGTGTTAACAAACATTTGAACAAACAAGTTTTGATGAAACTTGGTGTCTTAATGTTCTCATTTGAAAAGTTTTCATCATATTTGAAGTCAATAGGCCCATTAAATCATTTACTTTATTATTTTTATTTACTAGTCGAAGTATGTATGTCATTTCTTTTTTTATTTTTATTTACTAGTTTAAATATGTATAATCCATTAAATCATGTTTCCCCAAACAAACTGACAACTAATTACTAATTAAAATTATTGCCTAAACAGACTGTTTTTAAAAATGATAAACGCTTAAATCGACTTAAGTAAGCATTCAGAATTATAAGCTGCTTGCACATTCCCTCAAAAGAATACCTATGCACTTAAGTTATTATTGGTTTAAGTCTCAATCCAGTTGGCTGTTTTTTCAAAACGGACTTTCAACATTGGCCTTCTCAGCTAAATGGCCTTAAGTACTAACGATTTAAATGTCTTACTTCATACTTTTTTTCAATGAAATGCATTTGTGAATCTTTCTGCTTTTTGCTTTTAGTGTCATTAATGCCAAACTGTGAATTTAATTGTACAAGACTGTCGTAAATGTGACCATAAATGTAAGCAATCAAAACTGTGTATTAAAGCTAAGAACTCAGCTGTTTGTTATTGTGGGCAGCTGGAAAATATCTGATGGCAACATTGTAACTTCCAACTGTGTTGCAAAAGCTCGCATATAAAATATAGTTTTATGTTTAATTAATGTTTAATTAAATGTTAAAATTTTTGAAACTTTTTTTGGTTGTTTTGGGCGTAAAAACTACTTGTAAGTCGAAAAAGTCGAAACAATGAAATATCGAAATTACTAAAAGTTTTTCTTTAAATGTTGCGGCAACAAAAGGAGATTCAAAACAGTCACAGACGTAGTAGCTGAGAGTCTAAATTTTTGAAACCGTTTTTGGGTTTCTTGGGCGTAAAAACCGAAATTACTTAAAGTTGTTTTTAAATGTTGTGGCAACAAAAGTAGATTCAAAACAGCCACAGACGGAGTAGCTGAGAATTTAAGTGATCACAATAGAAACACAGGAAGAACAACGTCCAGAGACCAGTTGATCTCCATGGTAGTTCACCCACAACAGGCACAAACTAGTTCGGAGTTCTCTTCACCTAAAAATTCAATCTTTTTAGGTACTTAATCCTTTCGCTATTTTGTTGCCATATGGCACATTGCTACTTTGTGGACGTCTGAGCCCTCTGATGTTTCAAGAATGTAGTTTTGGTGATCCTTAGAATAGTTTGAAGTTATACAAAAAAAAATACGAAATTAAAAAGCTGAATATTTAAGTTTAAAAAAGAGAAATATACACGTTTTTTTAATGGCATATCATGACATAGTATAATGAGAAGAAGCAGAAAAAATTAGATAACTTTTTATTTTGACGTTTTCTTTCAATTGAGACACTTTTGTTTTTTTAATATTGGCTGAAGAAAATGAAGAATTGTTCAAATTTTCGTTATGCGTAAAAAGTTTTATTTTTAAGTAATTACACTGTGCGTGAAATTTACCCTCAAAAACTCAGACATGGGCGAGACCTACTGAGCGACTTTTCTTTAGGTATACTCAGTTGAGATCCACCAGCCGTTTGGCTGGATTGGCTCTAGTTTAACCCTTTCGTGCACATAAGAGTTACAGCTATGGTACGGGGAAACTGTTTACAGTTCATAGGGTCCTGAGCCGCGCTGAATCCGAATCCGAGGTCAGATTTTTGAAATTCAAGATGGCGGATCCAATATGGCGGACGGTAAAGTCAAAAATTCGAGATTTTGGAAAACAAAAAATTTTTTCGTATTCTACGTAAAAATACAAATACAAACTGTTCTTGGTATTTTTTTCGATATCTCTCGGTTTTTGAGTAAAAAATTCAATTTAATTCAATTCAATTTAAGTCTTCGAACGTTTAAATTCTAATAGGTCCTAAATCGTTCCGAATATCGCTTTACTGTCTTCGGCAAGTTTGTAGATATTTTAACGACCAACAAATTTACTTAAGACACTAATCCAAAAAAAAATACATTCAAACTGTGTTTTCGACAAAAATTTCCCAAAAACCCCACTTTCGTCGAGGCATCAAAACAGTTTAGCGAACCCTCGTGAAAAAAATATATAAGTATGCTTTTATATAGATGGTTGGATCCTGCATCTAACAAACTGAAAATTTTGACTGGGAAACGCCCATAAAAGGCGTGGCTCGGAGTGAAAGTTCAAAGTTTTTTTAAAAAAACTCAATTGATTTACACGATATGAATATCAAACGAAAGGTATTTTTCATACCTTTCTTTTGATTTGCAACATTAGATACGTAAGATGTACTCATAAAAAGTTTTAAGCCAAAAAGCATTTTTTTTATAAAATTGTTTTTTAACGGATGTTTTTCTCGAAAAAATCCAGTAATAAGGTACAAAAAGTTTGCTACCATATTGTAGCCTGTGAAATTTCCTTTACAATGAAATAATTCTATATTAATTTTTGGTATTTCAATCATGAAACATTTGCCTAAGAAGTCGCCACGTCTCTTTGTTAGAGTTCTAGAACTAGTTTACTTTTGAACAATTTTAGCTTAAAACGGGTTAAATAAATTTTTTTATCAATATTTTGTTAGTTACAGAAAAATTATTTAATATTTATGAAAAAATACAAAATTATCACTTATTGATTGTATTTAACCATTATGAAAGAAACAGGGTTTTGATCAAACGCGCCCAATTCGTAAACTTCAATTAGAACACAATCTTTCCCTGATAACGCTGCAAATTATTGGAAACTATTTTGTGGATAACGGTAAAATGTTTGTAATTTGCTTTGAATTCACATCTAAAAATATTAATTTGTTGGTGCCTACTTTAATTAAACCCATAAATCAATCAATCATAATCAATATAGCTTTTGCTCTAAACTGACAAATAGGTAAAGTTGCTCTTAGGCAACTTTGGGGTCGAAAGGGTTAAGCAGGTTTCATTGTGTATGAAATGTTATGTGGCACAAAGAGGTCAAAGCCTCTAAAGACGCAAAGTTCAATGCCAATCTGCCGATACACTCACACTGCAACGTTGTCAACTGCACATAATTAATTATAGTTTTTTTGGAGAAACTTTCTCCAACTGTCAATAAAGGAAATTTTGACCACTCCCCCCACACTTCAAGGCCCACATTATACTCACATTAAGTTTATGCGTCAAGTTTGGCATCATTAAAAAAAAAACAACTTATCACATTCAGCTTTCCGTGTGGCATTAATTTTATCGTTCACACATTAACGAAAGAACTAAAAACTTCTTACGCCCACTTGAATTCGCAAACACGAATCGCTCGAAAATGCCAATAAATTGAAATTTGATTTTCGTTTGCGTTCTTGTATTTCACGCGCACATTCAGGAACCGGCAGGAAAAAACTTAATGAACGAAGTGAACTCGCCGCTGGCCGCATGGCAAAAATTCAGATGAGTCTGGCAAATTGAAATAAATAACACGAACTATTGTTGTTGTTGTGTAAATATTTAATATACATTGTGTATGTAAATCAATTACGACAGCAGTTTAAAAGTACAACAAGCAATTCGGCAGCTAAACACACTTTAAGCGCGAGCGCTATGTGCACTTAATCAACTTGAACGCCACACGAACACAAACACACACACACACACACAAACACGCACTCGCATACCTATGCGAGTCGTGCCAAAAAAAAGTAAACATCAAAAATCGTATCGCCAACGAATGTGCATGAAATCAACGAATATACCAACAACAAAAAGACGCAAACAACTGAAGTCTTGTTGTTATTTTTGTTATTGTTGTTGTTTTTGTTTTGGCGCAAAAATTGCTTATCTTGGAGAATAAATTTTCATAGCGCATGGTTCAGCTAAATACCGCACCGTATCTGACTGATGCCCGTACATGTGCGTGTGTGTGTGTGTGTGTGTGTGCAAGCGCGCCCAGCAACGAAGTAAAAAGCATGAATAGCAAAAAAACCTGAAAAAAATAGTAAAAAGAACGGAACACAGAAAACAATTACGCTACCGCTTGCCGGCATGAAGTACAATAATCAAATATAATAAAACTGCGCCAACAACAACAAAATATATATAGAAACAACAATAAGGCAGAACAATAACGAATTTTTGTAACCCAATCTGCACAGGAAAGTAAGGAAAGAAAGCAAAATAGAATGAATGAAAAAGAAGTAAAGAACACTACTGAGCTGAGCTAAGCTGCACTTGGCGCACTGCTGGGCGACTGATGGAGGCCGCTACGTAACTAAAATTGTTGAACTTTTTTTATTTAAAATTTTTTTGGAAAAAGTATTGAAAACCTTAAAGAATCTGATCGAAATTGAAATGTTGTTATGATTCTTATTGTAAGGAAATTTTACTATAGGCATATCATGGAACTGTTGCTATACCGATTTCTGAGTTCGGACCTTTACTTACACTTTGATTTTTTGCACTCACCGCATGACCGGTAACGCCAAGTTTTAAGTGTTTTTACAACCACCAATGTAAAAAAAATTAATTTAAAAAAAATTAAAAATAGCCAAGAAAATGTATAAAAAAATCATCATCATCATGTGAAAGCTTATTACTGGGTTGTGTAGAACGTCCTCTATGCATCTGTTTCTGCTAAGTAGAAGTTGTTGCAGTTGAAAAATGAAGAGGTTGGTGTCTTTGATAAGCTTCTTTCGGATGATGTATGTGTTTCAACATATTTTCGTTAATCAGAATTGACACTGCTTTTGGTGTTGTTGTTGTTTTAGTACGACTACTGTATATGACAACAGATCGGAGTGGTATGAATAGGAACTCAGACTCTCTCAATTATTGTGCTCGGCTTAAGCTGTGCTGCTTCTGATTAAAAAAATTTTCAAAATACATGAATCGATTTTTTTAAAGTGAAAAATCAATCTCAACCAATTTGGAGATTCTATTGAACTCAACAAAGGCTTTGGAAATAGGCGCATTTCGAGCATACAGAGCCCTAAAAAACATGGAAAAACTTTGAGCAACAAATTGATCTGACTGAAATATTCAGGAAAATCCTCCATCCAACAGATGTAGATTTATTTTAATGTTATATTTTATTCTCAGTTATTCCTACTTTTCTTTTACTACCAACTGAATGTTTAAGTAATCCATTGATTTCAACCCAAAAGCTTCAAAATAATTTATTTTATGAATTTTATATGGGCTCCAAGGACTTTTCATACGATTAAGCAGAGATTCTCTAGTTTGATTGTATATCTGAAGTATTCTTTACACTCTTAATAAATAAAGCTTATAATAAGTTTTTTGCAAACGATATTTTTCGCACACATGGTTTCAAAAACCATTATTTCAGTTGGACAACGTCAACTTGTGGTGCACTAGAAATCAACTTTGTTCTTCTTTCTTCTTCTTTTATATATTAATATATATTTTATGTTTACCTCTGCTACGTTTATTAGTGCTAAGTCTTTATTACATTCTTACTTCACATCATTTGACCGAAAGCTGTTTTTTTTTAGTCATATCAAAGAAAATTAAGATAAAGAAAGAGAGAAAGAAAGATATATAAAAATTAAGACACTTCATATTCTTTGGTCATATCAATTTTATTATCTCGAAAGCCTACTCTATGCTTGCGTTTGTCGTAGTAAGTAGTTCGGAATTTTTTGATCCCTCTACACTCAAGCTTCTATTACTGTATTCACTCTATTCATTTCCTTTGTTTGAACCCGTCTGGATAAAATATTGCGTCTATTGTCTGAAATCCATATTATATCTATTGGAAGAATTCATCGAAATCTTAAGGGAATCCAAAAACACTTTTTGTATCTTATTTTTCGTTCCCTAAAGCCATTTAATTTCTACGCATATCTCGTCTCTCTTTCAGAAACCTTTGAACCAGTTGAAATCAGAAAAACTATTCTGTCTTTATTGTTTGTCCATGATGCTATTAGTGGATCTAGTGATTGTTCTTACCTTCCAAATATTTCTATGAATTTCATGACTGCTTAGACTTGTTCTTTTTACTCCTTGAGTATTCCATTGGTGAGAACGTTTTCAGATTTTAACAAGATCTCTCAACTTCTAAACTTTTAATCATGTTTTTGTAATCTAAAAACATGTTATAGCAAAATTCGACAGAAAAAAGTATTCCGAATCATTCGGGTTAAGATGTTATTCTTAATTTAGAGTAGTTTGCAGAATTCTCAGTATTTTCGATCACTGTAAATGATTTGTTGAAAAGTTCTGGTAAATCGTTATTCGTTTTGTAAACTTTTAGCTTATTTTAATGTTTTAGTTTAAATTTTTTGAACTTTAACTGAAATAAGTATAAAAACTATTAGTCTGAGGTTCAAAAAGCTTAAAAGTTTGTGTGGTGAAACATGATTTAAGTAGTTTTTAGACTTAAAAAAAGCACTTAATAAAAGCAGCAAATAATTCGATACATGTGTAGAAAAACATGGTTTTTAGACTTTAAAACTTAGTAAAAGCACTTCAAATTATAAATAATTTGACCCGTGTTTCTCATTTCTTCAAAATGGAACTCTAACAGAGTAAACCAAGGGTTAAATTTTTAGATATATAGAAACATCTTTTTAATGGGTTTTTCTACTTCAAACTAAGTAAAGGCACTTCAAATGATAAACCAACATTTGTTTCACTTTTTTTTTTAAATCAAAGTGGATTGGAGTAAACCAAAGGTTAAAAGTTTGTATAGAAAAAATGGTTTAATGAGCTTTTAGACTTCAAAACTTAGTAAAAGCACTTCACATAATAAATAAACCGATATTTGTTTCATATTTTTTTGGAAAATCGAATTCTAACGGACTAAACCAAGGGTTAAAATTGTTTATAGAAAATAATGTTTTAATTGTTTTTTGACTTCAAAACTTAGTAAGAGCCCTCTAAATGATAAACCGGCACTTATTTCAAGTTTTCATGAAAATCAAATTCTAACAAATAAAGCAAGGGTTAAAAGTTTGTATAGAAAAACATGGTTTAATGAGTTTTTAGACTTCAAAGTTTAGTAAAAGCACTTTAAATGAGAAATAATATGACACGTGTTTCTATTTTTTTTTCAAATCGAATTCTAACGGACTGAACCAAGGGTTAAAAGTTTATATAGAAAAATAAGTTTTAATTGGTTTTCGACTTCAAACTTAGTAAAAGCACTCCAACTGATAAACCGATACTTGTTTCTAATTTTTTCAAAATCAAATTCTAACGGAGTAAACCAAGGGTTAAAAGTTTATATAGAAACATGTTTTAAAGGGTTTTTAGACTTCAAAACTAAGTAAAAATACTTTAAATGAGAAATAATTTTTCACGTGTTTCAAATTTTTTTGAAAATCGAATTCTAATAGAGTAGACCAAGGGTTAAAAGTTCATATAGAAACATGTTTCAATGGGATTTTCAACTTTAAACTTAGTAAAGGCACTTTGAAAGAGAAATAATTCGACACGTGTTTGTCATTGCTTTGAGAATTGAATTCTAACAGAGTAAACCAAGGGTTACAAGTTTATATGGAAACATGTTTTAATGGGGTTTTTGGCTTCAAACTTAGTAAAACTTTCAAATGATAAATAAACCGGCACGAATTCTAACAGATTAAACCAAGGGTTAAACGTTTGTAAAGAAACTTGTTTTAATGGCTTTTTCGACTTCAAACTTGGAGGAACAATTGGAGCACAAATCATAGAGAAACTGATTTTTTTTTTCAAAAATCTAAATCTCTCCTTTGAATAAGTACGAAATAAACACTTAAACACATTTTCAGTTTTTTCTTAATTCTGGCGTTCAAGTTAATTTCTGAGCTTTCATGTATTCATAGATCTATAGTAGAATTTTATGGCGAATATTTTCGTGGTAAATGTTGTCCTTAAAAAGTCCTGTTTTACAGGACATTTTTGGCATTTTAGAAAAAAGGGTCAAATTAACCCATACAAATAGGAGCTACAGGGTTAAAATGCTCCGCAAAAATGTTCTTCGTAGTATTTTACATCAAATTGCTGAACACATCATATACCTAAAATGTGAGGTTACATGGTTTTCGTATGCTGATTCACCATAAGATTGAGCAAAAAGGGGAAAACTTTGACCCCCCTAAAAAAAAATTCAGATGTAAACTTTCAAAACGCCGATACACGTATATTTTTGTTTGCCCCTCTACCAGAATCCGTTGTCAGAACCTTGTTATTTAAAAAAAAATTTGATTTTGTTGTGCAGTATAATTAGACAAGGAATTTTTCATGAAAATCTTATGGGGTCAACAAAGGGTTGAGGAAAATTTGATTTATTAGGCCCACTTCTAACTTTTTCTTACTTCTAGCTAACGTGCAAAGCCGCCGCGCCCTGCTCGTTTCCTATATAGTACCGTTATTCCACAGTGGTCCGCAAGGTCACCTCACGTTTTTGTATGTCGCGTAAATAGTTTCACAAACATTGTCGCTGCAGTCACTGCCTTCACATTCAGATAGCTTAGAGACGTGAGCCCTGCCATGAAAGTTAAATAAAACACAAGAAGTCGAAAAGTTGTGCCGTATCGACAAATGCCAACTTCCGTTGGAATATTGTGATAAGAGCGCCCGGCCAATGCGACACACATAAATGCGTACTTGTTGTGTATTTTATTCAGTTGCCGCCGCTCGAACCCGCACCAAACACACAATTTATCTTTTGTCTTTTCTATCTATGTGCGTGTGTGTGTGTTTGAGTGTGTGAGTGAGTGTGCATGTTTTCAAAGAAATTCCAAGTGTGCCCCAGACGCGCGCTTTTATTGCGCTTACAGTGTAACTGGTAGGGCGAGTTGGAGCGCGTGGCCGCATACTTAAGTAGTGCGGCCAGCGATGCCATTGTTAGGGAAAATTAACACAACAACAGCACTGCCGGCACGACCGCGACTCCCACAGCGATTCAGCGATAGGCCGCACCGTCGAATGTTTTCCGTCGCTTTGTTTGTTTATGGGCACTTTTCGCTGTGCTTTGCTGGCTGCTGTTTGCTCTGTTCTCTTATTCATTTACATACAAATTTATATAAATGTTGTTTTTGCCAGCAAGTCTCAAATCCGTACATATCGTTTGGTATCGGTTGCAACGTGCCGTGCTGTATACGCAAAAATTCCTAATGAGCATTTAAAGTGAAACATTAATGAAAATTCACAAAGCAAACAAATACAAGAAAAGCAAAAGCTATAAAGCAAAAGTGTTTACGCGTCAGAAAATTTAACAAGTTAAAGTGAAAACGAAACGAGTGTTTGTCAATGAAAAGCGTCTTTAAATGAGCAGCAAGAAATACATGGAAAAATTTTGAATTCAATTCAAAAGTTGCCATTGAAAATTAGTGAAATAGTTGTGAGTGCATTCGACAAGGAAATTCTATTAAAATTCAACGTAGCAACAAAAATTGCCTAACGTTCAAACATAAACCGAACAAACCAGTTTCACAATTTGCCACAACAACTTCAATACTAATTGCCGTTTATTAATTTCAAACCAAGTTAGCAATAAATTTCACTTTCATTGGATTAGCTGGAGGCGCATTTCACGGTAAGTTTAGTCACAATTTACATTTGAATTTTTGTGTGCTAAGATGACCATCACTAATCTAGAACTGGTTCAACAAGTCAATAACTTGCTTTGTGTGCATTTTATCAATTTTTTCGCTTTGGCTGTTAAGCTGTTTTGATGATAAAATACCGGATTCAAAGTCCAGTTTTTAGTGAATATTAAATGTATTATTTATGGGTTAATAAAACACCATATTTTTCAATACAAACTACTAAATGACAAATAAGCTGTACTTGCCTAATTTGGTTATAGCCAAATGTTAAATGTCTTTGGTGATCAAATTTGGTGAAAGTTTGTGAACAACAGAAGAAATCAATTTGATTTAAGTGATTCCTCTAGCGAGAAAATGTGTCATACCAGCTTTGCAGACTTGCTAGATATTTTTAGTATATTCTAGAATTGAATATAATTTTGGACATATTAAGATATAAAAATGAGAATATAGAATAAAGAAAATAGAATTTTGTATTTTCGTTTTAGAAATCGTCAAATAAATCAAACCATGATTGAAAAGTTTACTATGAAAAAGTTGAAAAAAAACTATAAACTTTGGTAAAAATAAAAGAGTCTGTGATTGTAAGAATTTTTTCTTAAAGGTTAATTAGCGATGGTCAGCTCGACGCGCTGTTTTATTTGGACGGCTGCAATTGTTCATAAACATTAATATTACAAAATATAAAATATTTGGAAATATTTCCATTAGTTAAGAATGTAAGTGTACTCGTAATAAAGTATCTAAATCTTTTTGGATCCAAAAGACTGATTGAATTTCTTAACATAGAAATACTAACTTATTTTTCCCAAAATCCACAGAAGCTTTTGTCAAACCTGGAGCCTGCAGAATCGTCTGCAACCTTTGTAATCTTCGGATAAAATATTTTATCTGGCGACCTTAGCATTTCGAGAACAATTTGTGGGCGCTTTACTGGTTTCCACCAATAGGGACGAGAAACTATTTCAGAAGCGTTGTCTGAAGGTATTAGTGGAGTAATTAGATAAGTAGATATAAAGGTAGATGTTGTTGTGGTTAAAGTGCGCTGATACCAGTAATGATCTATTGAAGATTTAGTAACTGATAAGAGTTCAGGTGTGTGATGCCCACTTTTGCAAGCCAATACACGCCCAGTTAACGATTCCTACTGAAAGATCATATGTCCCATTACTGTATGATGTGCTCGGGAGTTTCCTACGTTTTTTCGTCGAGTCTACAGACGTTTACCTTTTCTAGATCCATTGTTCGAATGTGTTTTCTTAGCCTGTAGTGCCCAGTGATCTGTCTTAGCTGGTCTTTCCTCAATCTGAGGCATTCTTTATTCCATTTGGAGTTATAACCTTTTCGACTTTTAAAGATATGTCTAAGCAAGCCACCAGGTAATTTTCCGTCCAAATAGTTACATGTTTAGTTATCCGGAAACCTGCCATTATTTCCTCCTCCTTTTGCACATGGCTTCACATGGATAAAACGCTTTCAATACTCGTAAGACCCAACTGCTAAAGATTAGTGATTCGTAGTACTCTTTCACTGTTACAGAGTTCCTTGACAACCTTTTGAAAGCTTTAACCCTTTCGGTACTTCTTTTTTGTTTTTAACTTTAAAAGTCATTATTTTCCATTTTATTACTGTTTATGCCTACATAATGAATAATCAAAAGTAATTTTTTTAAATATTGTTCGAAAAAGTGGTTTTTGGGCATCATGAAATATGGCATAGTAAAAAATAAAAAAAATCGTACAGCCTTAGTGAACTATATTTGGGATCTAACTTTTTTTACACTTATTAAAGCAATAAATACCTACTAGATTACTTACATAAGCCTATGAAATAAATTGATTTTTGTAATAAAATAAATAAAAGTACGAAGTGACCTGTTTTTGTAAAATACGCAGCTCGATAGGACTGCGCACTTTCTGAGCCCTTACAATTTACTTGGTACACTAATCAAAATATTTTTTTCATTATTTGATATAAAAACCTTCAGAGAAAAATACAAAAATTTAAAAATATAGTATTCACAAGTTTTTGACCTAAAACAGGCACTAAAAAGAGACTATGCCATATGGCATAGAATAACCGAAAGGGTTAAGGGCAGCTTGATTGTCAACTAAGAAGTCGAATTCCGCATTTATGGCTAAATCTAATCTTTATGGTCTAAATCTATAAATGTCCGTGCCTGCCCCTCCACGGATCTTTGGTCCATTTGTGAAGCCCTTTATTTGCTTTATCTTCGAGCTTCGGATAGAAAACTTAACGCCGGGTGGCCGGACCCTTCTTCCTAACGCATTCCTCCTATAAAATATTCAAAACATTACATTTAATATGATTCCGACCTCCCAAATAAAACCCCTGACCCGAGTAATAACCTCCTCTACGATTCTCTCTCCAGGAAGATCCGGAGGAGGTAGGAACCTTAATCTTGTCCTCAACTCTCCTCCCTATCCTTTCCCTTTTCTTACCCTCCCCATAGGCAAAATAAAACCCCTGGCCCGAGTAATAACGTCCTCGACTATTCGCTCTCCAGGCAGTTCCAGGGGAGTTAGGACTCTTAATCTGGTTTTTAACTCTGCTGCCCTATTCTTTCCCTTCTCTGACCCTCCCTCATGGCCATAGTACAATGGTCCAAATGGACTGTGTGCCTTCCTGTCCATCCTCACATTATCATCATAATCATCCTCTTCCGTCAAGGCGTTCTCATCTCTATCTATATTTAGTTTAAAATGTAGTTCAATTTACAATTGAAGACAGGAGCCTCACAATCTCATCTCACAAGGATATCTAAAGTTTATAAAACTTGGAAGCATCGTTGTAATGTAGTTTCCGCCGTGGAAATAAGCTACTCAGTATCACAAATGTCTTTCTCTGGGTACCATCAATACTACTTACTTACTTAACTGGCCTAAACAACCCGATACCGGGTTACGGTCTGCCGTAAAAGCTCTCTCCAGACGCCTCTTCTTTGCGCCTTCTCCAGTTGATCACACCAAGAGATGATAGGGCCTCCTCAACTTGGTGCTTCCAGTTGTTCACACCAAGAGATGATAGGGCCTCCTCAACTTGGTGCTTCCACCGGAGACATGGCCTCTGTCTTCGCCATCGACATCCAACTAATTACCGCATCGAACACCTTTTTCGCCAAATACCATCAATATTATATCTTATTACAAAGATATAGAAAGCTTCTTGCTTGGACCATCCACATATGGAAGATGCTCCCTGCACACTTTCCTTGACAACGTACAACTTTAACAGGTGACTCACAAGTATCGAATTCCCATATTCTATAAGGTTTTAGTTAGTTAGGTTGTTCATGTAGAACCAATACGAGGGACAGATCTTATTTAAGCCCTTGACGTATTTCCACGAGTCTGACTCGTGGTACAATTTTTGTGCCAAACATGATTATCACGAGTCTGACTCGTGGTACAATTTCTGTGCCTAACATGATTATCACGAGTCTGACTCGTGGTACAATTTCTGTGCCTAACATGATTAACACGAGTCTGACTCGTGGTCAGTGTTGTTTTTTAGAAAAATTAAACTGGGCATTTCAATTTTTTAAATCGGGCATTTGCCCGGGCAGTGAGCGAACAGTTGGAAACGAATTTCTTTGCGCTAACTGATACGTCAAGGGGTTAATAGAAAGCAAACCGACCATATTAACTATCGTCCCTGTTCTATCCGTTGGACCTTAAAAAATCGTCTTTAAAAGTGCAAGACAGATGGATGAACGAAGGTGGCTATCGATTTCCTTTCCTGTCGTAGACTGCTTCGATAGTTCTTTTCGCTCGTTACCGACCGCCTCGATAGTTCAACGGGTAGTGAGTGCTGAATTTCGACACCAGAGGCTCTAGGTTCGATTCCCAGCTCAAGCTGGTTAAACACTCGTGTACTTCTAACGCTATCCACATGAAGCAGATGAGGATTCTAAGAAATGCACAGTGCGCACTTGACAAGCTATGGTAAAACCTCATAGTGTAAGAGATGTTAGGTAGGTAGGTAAGTTAAGTGGCCGCCTCAAGGGCATCACTTGTGGCTTTAATGAATTTGTTAAGATTTCTTGGGGGCATCTTCTCTAGATCTGCTAAACAGCGGAAGAAGTGATGTCCCAAGAGACGTAGGCGTGTTCTTACAAGCACCGGACATTCACAGAGGAAGTGCTCAACAGTTTCCTCACTGTCTTCGTTTTTACAGCTTCTGTAGAAGTCATTGTACAGCAGGCCTAGTCTTCTGGCGTGTTGACCGATGAGGCAGTGTCGAGGTATGATTGCTACGACAATCCCTATGGAGGGTTTGTTTACCAGGATCAGGTCGGTTGCTGGTATCTTCTTGGAGACAACTAGTGTTTGCTCTACGACGATAAATGGTAAGAGGTGTTACATATTTTGAAAAATTTGCACATTTCAAACGGTTGGAACTTGAGGCATCACAATGGATCATATGTAGGTCTTAGTGTGTCTCATAGGGAGGTAGTCACCCTTACCTAACCTAATCTATTCTTGGGACCCACTAATTTGCCTTTAAAATTACAGTTCCCTTTGTTCTTCTGTTCCCAAAAACTGTAGTAACTTTAACATTAACACTAAAATACTCAACCAATCCAACCTTCCATAAATGCCCTCTTCCTCCTTAAACAATATTTTTGTTTGTCAACGTACTACAAATAATTTATGATACTCGCAAACAGTTGACCTACTATTTACGGAATACTCAGTAACAGTCGAGTGACTTTAACTCCAAATCGATTTAGGTCAAGAAGTTACGCTAAATTAATGCATCGCTTAAATTGAAGGCACACATTCGCGGGTCCCTACATGAGCATAAATACTCAAAAAGCCAATGATTTTTATTCAAATTCAACCATTGACATTTCTCTTTAGCAAATCGATAAATTGATTCCATTAAATTATGAGAAACGCACAAAATGCCGCCAGTCTCTACAAGCTTTAGGCCATTTTTAATATGCAAAACACGTAAACGGGAATTGCCGCACAAATGACCGACCGACTCGAGTTGTATGCTGCATTGTCAATTAAATGTAAACAAAACGAATTTACGCAAACAAAGCACACACATAGATTTTACATTTTACATTAACATTTTATAGGTTTATCGACGTCAAGTGAAAGAATACACAACGAACAACTGAATAATTTGGCCAGAATTTCGAGCAAACTGAAAACCAAACAAACGAATGCAACAATGGGCGACAGGGCCGGAATAGGCCGCATTGCCTGTGGCAGCCGCAAAAGTGGCCGAAAACCAGCAGCTGCGTGTGGCCAAAAATTTCACGCTCTCTCGCCGAAATATCTTTGGAAATTAAGATATTTTTCTTGTTGTTGTGCTTATCATTTTTATGAGGGTTGCGTTGCTTTGTTGCTTGTTTTTGTATTATTTGTTTCTGGTGTTTCTTATTTCGTCGACTTTCGTCGTTTCACAGTAGTGAGCTGAAAGATTGACGGATGGGATTTGTCGATAGCGCACAAGTGGTAGAAATTTTGATTGATTAATGAACGGTCATGGATATTCGTATTTGTGCGTATAGGCAGCGACTACTGTCAGAGTGTTTGGCATGCAGCAAGCAGCCCATGTCGGAAGTTGAGTGATTCGGTAATAACACAGCGGAGAGGTGCCAAGTGAGTGGAGTGTCTACAAAATTAGAGAAAGAAACGATATGGAAAAAGAAGAAATGTTTTAAAGCTGCAGTGTGTGTACTTTAATGACCCACAGCTGTCAGTTAAAGAAGGCAGATAAATCTTTGGTTAGCTATTTAAATGCAATCAGGCATACACAGCTAATTTGCACACGTTACCAGGTAAAAGTCATAACATTGTAACTAACGAATTGGAATAAAACTAATAAATAAATACATAATAAATACATAAATAAAAAATAAATAAGTTAATAAATATAAAAAAAATAAATAAATAAATAATTAAAAAATAATAAATAAATAGAAAAAATTAATAAATAAAATAAATAAAAAAAAATATTAATAAATACATAAATAAATGAATACAAAAATAGAAAACTAAATAAATAAAAAAATAAACAAACAAATAAATAAATAATTCATTATGTTTATTAATTAATTAATTAAAAATTAATTAAAAAATAATTAATAAATAAAAAAATTTATAAATAAAATAAATAAATAAATAAATGAATAAATAAATCAATAAATAAAAAATTATTAATAAATAAATAAAAAATAAATTAGTTAATTAAGTAATTAAAAAATAATAAAAAAATAAAAATAAAAAAAATAAAGAAATAAATGAATAAATAAATAAATAAATACAAAAATAAATAAATACATAAATAAATGAATAAAAATAAATAAATCAATAAATATAAAAATTATTAAACAAATAAATTAATTTAATTAACAACTTAAAAAATAATAAATAAATAAAAAAATTAATAAATAAAATAAATAAATAATTAAGAAATAAATAAATAAATCAATAAATAAAAACACATTAATAAATAAATAAAAAAATAAATAAATTAGTTAATTAATTAATTAAAAAATAATAAAAAAAATAGAAATACAAAAAAATTAAGAAATATATGAATAAATAAATAAAAAATAAATACAAAAATAAATAAATACATAAATAAATGAATAAAAAAATAGAAAAATAAATAAATATAAAAATTAATAAACAAATAAATTAATTTAATTAACTAATTAAAAAATAATAAATAAATCAAAAAATGAATAAATAAAAACATAAGATAAATAAATAAATAATTAAAGAAATAAATTAAAAAATAAATAAATAAAAAATAAATTAAAAAACATAAATAAATTACTAATTAAGTAATTAATTAATATATAAATAAATAAATAAATAAATAAACAAATAATTAAAAAAATAAATCAATAAATAAATAAATCAATTAATTAATTAACTAAAAAATAATAAATAAATAAAAAAATGAATAAATAAAAAAATAAATAATTAATGAAATAAATAAATTAACATGAATATGTAAATAAATAAAAAATAAAAATAAATAAATAAATAATAATTTATTAACAAAAAAATAAATAAGTAAAAAAATTAATAAATAAAAAAAAATAATAAATAAAAAAATTAATAAATAAAAAAAATAAATAATTAAAGAAATAAATAGATAATTAAAAAAGAAATTAAAAAAACATAAATATATAAATAAATAAAAAAATAAATAAATAAATTAAAAAATAAAAAAATAAATTAATAATAAATTAATAAATAAAAAAATTAATTAATAAATAAATAATAAATTAACAAATAAATTAATATATTTGTTCATGAATAAACTGACTTTTTTCGAATTGTTGGCGGATTATTTTTAATAAAAATTTCTAAATATTCCAAAGTTTTTTTTATTAGAATTTTTTAGTTCGAAATCACAGTTTTTTCAAATACTTCAGTTAAATATTAAGCTCCCTCTACTACTAACTACTCGTAGTTATATTCGAAACTAAAAAAAAATCGATAGTCGATAGTCAAAACTTCACCCTTGACTAGGCGACCAAACAATTCCCACAGCTTTCCCAATTCTAATTTCATATGGTATGTTAATATGTACACATAAGACTGTCTATATATGTGTTTAGACTGTCCATATGTTTTCATTAATATGTTTGGTTGATTTGTTTGTTAATTGGTTGTTAAATATTTACTCAGTGCTAATGTTCTTAAAGCTTAAGCATTCTTGTTTTTTTTGTAATACTGTTAACATGTTTGTACAGCAGTCATGGCGACATATATATAACCCCCTGCAGACATTGTTTATATGTTATTCTTGTCTATAGTAATTTCACTTTGGGTCTTAATGACTTATGCGAAATAAAAACACCTAATAGAAGCTTGAATTTGAAAATAGTTTCGCTTTGTTTTTAAAACAAAAACACTTATATTATTTATTAAACTTTGACATGTCTTGTTGTCAGACACTAAGATCGATCAAGGAATTTCTTTCTAGAAAAAGATTCGTGAAATATAGAACAACAATGCTCATCAACTGATCTGCAGCAGTGGGAGAAGTCAGGCAATTGAGTTAAACCCATTGCTGCCTAATGAGTAAAAATTTACCCATGAAAATTGACTTTTTAAAAAAATCACAGAAAAGTTCGTGGCAGAGATATCTCAAAATCATTGATAGGGATGGTTGGGATAAAGATGGAACTACCTTAGTTTAGTGAAGGTCACCCTGAAATTCGGTCATCTAGCTAGAGTTATCAGACCCAAAAATTGTGAATTTTCCAGAGGTGGAAAATGTGGCGAAACGTAGTGGCCCAGAACCTCACAAAAATCTGCTTCCTAGATCACCTGTAAACAATACTTCTTTTGTTCACGTGTTTAGCTGATCATGGGTACAAAATACTCAATGAATATCTCAGCAACATGCAGAGATAAAAATTTGTTTCTGATCATTCTGGGTCAATTCCAGGTCGTGTATGACATTTTATCAAAATCGTATGGACGGAACTGGTACCCGGCTTTAATGGGTTATCTGAGCTTTCAACTCCAGATGCCAGAATTAAAATGAAGTTTCATAGAGGGATTGGTGTATGTACCAATTTTGATCCAAAGCCAAGAAAATACAAACTTTCTGGGCTCCATTCCTGCAACAGTTTAACTGATCATTTTTCTTTCTTTGGTGGGCTTCCAGTGCCTTAAAAATAGGAATGAATAATATTTATTGGGTCAATGGTCACCATTTGAATCACAAGTGAGCCAGTAATAGGTTCACATCTCTGCTTATGTACAAAACGAAGAGATATTTTCGAAGCTTTTAACCAGCCCTCATAGTTCAGCGAGTAGCGAGCTGGCTTCATTCACCAGAGTCCCTAGGTTCGATTCCTAGTTCGGGCGTGGTGTGAAAGAAAATTGAAAATTGTCAAAAACCGCCCTTCAGATTCGATTCATCCGCTTGAAGTGTGTGTTGCAAGCAGTGTTACCACTTTAAAAATTTTTTTCCGACTAAACTTCCAACCAAATCAGAGACCAACCGACCAAATTAAAATTAAAAATTTTTTAAATAATTTTTTAAATGGCATTTTATTTTTTTAAGTACCGACCAAATTAAAAATTTGCTATATTTTTTAATTCATATTTTAATTATAGTTTTATTTTTTTAACCCTTTCCGACATGAAAATAAAACCGGTCTGTATGAATTGTATGGGCTGCAGTCCAATATATTGGACATTGTGACTGAAAGGGTTAAGTAAATTTTGTGTAATAATGAAAAGATTTTCATATCACAAAACGGTCCGAAATTTTTTTAAGTAAAACAGCGTACCAAAGTAAACAAATCTGACCAATTGTGGTCCGAAAAGACCAAAGCGGCAACCCTTGTTGTAACACATGTTGAACAGTGTTGCCTACACATTTCAGGGTGGAATATGTGGTATCACAACGGTTCCATATGGAGGCCTAAGTGTGTCTCCTGCCTATCTTGAAAGATACGATTAGCGGCTGTTATTGAAATTTGATGCTCACAATGCGAGCTTCAGAATTTGTTCAAAACTAACTACAAGTGACTTTCATTTCGATATGAACTCACCCTCTAATTTATATTGTGCCACATATGACCTTAAATGGGACAAGAGTTAAAGCTGTCTGCTTTTAGTCCAACACATACATTTTTGACTACTTCCATCGAGTCGCATTTTGAATGAGTGTTGACTTCATGTCAAATGTGCACATTTAGAAATTTATGCATCATGTATGTTTATTCTATATATAAATTCTATATAGGCACATGATAGCCAACGATGAGTGTACATTTATTGTTGCTTGATTTGATGTATATTTACACTGCTCGAGTTTTCATCGACACGTCGAACACGAACTCGTTTCCTGTTGTCGAACCTGAAATCTTGTTATGGCGATACATTTTTCCTTCTAATGCTGCCAAGCGAAAACACAAACACATTCTTACATACATACATGTTATGAATGTATGCATGATGTTATGTACATATGTGTAAATGTATTTTTTTCGCTGTCAACATTTTCCAAAGCAATTTCCATGTGCCACTTTTAGCGCAATTTCCACAGCTGCCCTTGGGATCATTGCACGTAATTTCCAGGCTGTCACTTGGCATCTTGTAAGTTTTTTGTCTTGCTTGCTTAATTTTTTATCTTGTCATGGTGTTGCATGTTGTTGTTGTTGTTGTTGTTGTTGTTGTTGCTGGTTTTGTGTTATGTTACGCCATTCAAATACAGCCGGCTTAACATTCAGCCGCGCCAACTGTTGCGGCTGCATGTTGCACGACCAGAGTCTCCCACCGCCGCCGCCGCCTGTCGCTGCGGCCGTTCTACTTAGTGCATGCAGACTACTTGCACGCCCCAACTACCGGGAAGCAGCAGCAGCCAGTCCGCCAGCCAGCAGCCAGTCGAGCGGGCACACTCTGTGTTTGCACCTTTTGAATATTGCGGTCGCACCACCGCAGCGAGTTCATTGAATTCTGGCCGCTGCCGTTGCTACTCTCATAAATAATTCTCCAAAACAGGTTCCCGGTTTGGTGGCCCCGCTTTGGAGTGCTTTTCCCGGTCTCAGACTCGCCGCTGTACGCGCCGCCGACTTTATCTTACACACCAAATACTTTTTTCTTTGCTCAATTTTTTTTCTCATTTTTTTTTTACTTTTTCCACTGCTTTCTTGATTATTCTAAAACAATCCGGCGCAACAACGTTGGCGTGTCAGTGTCAGTGTCAGCAGCGCTTTTGCGCATGCGGAGAATGCGGCAGTGGCTGCTTTTGTTGGGAATTTATTGAAGCCACATTCAATGCCATCGGCTCGCATCGAATGTGCGCCCAACTCGTATTGAATTTCTCCAACTTTATGCCACTTTGGTTGTGCTGTGTTTGCATTGTTCTTGTACTGGCGGCGGTTGTTGTGTTTTTTCGTTGTTGTTATTGTTGTTGTTGCTGGTGATGCTGTTCTTGGCCTTGTTCCAAGTAATAGATAGTTTGTGGTTTTCGGGATCAACCGGCGTGTTGCCACTTTGTATTCATTCGTTTGTTTTGTATATCTTTGCGCGCTGGTTCTGGTTGTTGTTGCCATTTCGGGAGCGCATCGTGTAATATTGAAAGCAGAAAATTGTATCGTTGCCCGCAGTGGCGAGATGCGAATGACGATTGCATTCCGAATTTCCGCAAAACATATCACATTGCCAATACGAGGCGCTGCATTCGACTTTGTGGTGAATTGTCGTTCGTTGTCAGCGTACAAGCGCGCAACTAATTCTTTATGGTGCATTGACTTTTTGCATTCAAGTTTAACATTTTAAGCTGTCAGCTTTGTCAGGGATATGTTCAGCGTTTTGTAGTATTTTTTGAAAAAATTATTTCTTGTACAAACGTTTATGTATGGAGTAAATATAGACAGGTAAGAGTATTGAAATGTGTCCAAACTGACAATTTTTATTTTAAAAATATTGATGTTTGTATTAAAACGTGACTTATGAGAGATTTAGCTTTATGAAGTTAATCGGGTCCATATCATCCATAAGGGGTTAAGGGTCCTGCTACATGGATTTCAATTTCTTCGTATGTGATAGTAAGTGAGGAATATTTTCTTCCTCCTCCTTGTCCAAACAGCTGCGACAGAAATCGTTCGAAAACAGCCCCATCCATCCATTGCGTGGGTGCCGATGAGGCAGTGACCCGTAAGGACACCGATCATGGTTCTGACCTGGGCTCTGTTTAATGAGAGGAGTTCTTTAGAACGTCGACGGTTTAAGGTTGGCCAAAGTTGGCGCAAAAGGAGGCTTGTATTGCCTTCAACCCATCTTTAATTTGTTTAACGAAGCTTACATGTTAAAAGAGGGACTCCGAGCTTGGTCATCTCAGCGTAACTGCTCAGTAGTACCGTCTCTCGCGAGTAGTACCGTCCGCTTTACAGTTCCCTAGAATATCCCTGTGACCTGGACCCCAGCATAGGCGAATTTGAAGTTGCTTAGCAGTCTCGTAGAGAGATTTACTGCAGCTAAAAACAGTCTTTGATGTTATTTTGACCAGAGTTGATCCAGAGCTCTAAAAGCTGATTGGCTGTCTGATAGTATCAAGATACCAGTCGCCGATATCCTGTTTACCCTGAGCCAATCGGAGGCTGTGCAGATTGCTGTGATCTCAGCCTGGAAGACACTACGGTAATCTGGCAGCCGGAGCTTTAAGTTAGGGTTTAATCCTTCTGAGTGGATACTACAGCCCACCTGACCAAGCAGTTTCGATCCATCTGTATAAATATGGACATCACTGCTGGCAGTGGGCACACCCAGCTCCCATTCGGCTCTAGATGGGATTACAATCTGATAGTCCTTATCAAAGGACAAAGCAAATTGGATGGCAAGAAAGTGATTTATGCTTTCTAGAGTTGAAGAAAACGAATAAGTTTTAATCAATTATGTTTTCCATTTTATACAATGATCCTTTGCCATCTTTCTGGTTACTCCATGATTACACGCTGAGAGAACTTCTAATCCTTATCAACTGGATTTTGGGGAAAAATGCATAAGGGATCACAATGGACTAGGTTGGCGGAAATCGTTGGCTAGATGGCCCAGCCCTAGTCTTCTTGCATGACCACCGATGATCCAGTCCTATTTTGGCCAGATTTGTTGCGCTGTCTTGCCTGTGTCAGAGGCCGCCCAGGCGGTGTTGGCGGCTTTAGTCACGGCTTCCTCTAGCATCAGTTTGCAAGTACTTAGCGGGACACCCAAGCCAACAAATTCTGTGGATAGCCCTTTCGTTGTGCCTAGTCTGGCCAGTTCGTCTGCCCTACAGTTCCCCGGGATGTCTCTGTGACCTGGGACCATAACAGGTGTATGTTATGCTGCTCAGCCATTTCGTCGAGAGATCTGCGGCAGCTGATCAATGTTTTTGATGTTAAGACATGAGACCCTAGGGCCATGATAGCCGCTTGGCTGTCAGAGAGTATGCTAACATCTCGTAAGGAGATGCTGCGCTCGTTGATCAGCTTCAGGGCGGCTTCAATGGCCGTTACTTCCGCCTGGAACACACTACAGTGGTCCGGTAATCTAAAGGTGTAGTTAATACCCAGTGTGTCCGAAAAGACGCCTCCGCCGACCGCTCCATTTAGCTTAGAGCCATCAGTGAAGACCTGACATGAGCTAACTGTTAGTGGTGTTGCCGCAGTCGTCCTCCCAGATGCTCCTGTCTGGGATGGTACAGGAGAACTTCTTGTTGAAAATAAGTTGAGGAGGAGAGCAATCGAGCTCTCCAGTTTGTCCTAAGAGAGAGAGAGAGCATCCTACTGTGACCCGTATTTGATTCCGACCAATGGCCGAAAGCACGAAGTCTTTGGCTTGTGATTGCCGCCGACTTTTTGCAATGTAGGTCTAGTGGAATGAGGTGAAGTAAAGCTTCTAAGGCTGAGGTTGGAGTAGTTCTAAGAGCGCCTGAGAAAATGACACAGGCTGCCCTTTGAACTTTTTGAAGGTGTTGGAGAAGTGTGACTTTTTTCCCACCAAACCAAACACCCATACGTTAGGATGGGCCTGACGATGGCGGAATAGACCCAGTATGTTAGATTTGGTCTTAGACCCCAGGTTTTACCCAGTGCCTTCTTGCAGGTGTGTAAGGCAACCCTTGCCTTTTCAACCCTACGGAGGATGTTTCGTTTCCGGCTTAATTTCTTGTCAAGAATGACTCCTAAGAATCGAGCCTCATTCTTATATGAGATTACTGTGTTTTTGAGTTTTAGAGGAGGTATGGAAGGTGGATTATTCTTCCTCGTAAAGATGACCACTTCTGTTTTCCCGGGGTTGATGTCTAGACCACGACAGGTTGCCCAGTCGTTGACCTTGTTTATCAGTACTTGCATGAAGTCTCTGATCGAGTGAGGAAATTTTCCTGAAACGGCGAGAACTATATCATTGGCGTAAGCTGTCACCTTGCATCCTCCCCCTCGTAAGGACTGAAGTAGTTCATTAACCAGAAGGTTCCTGAGGAGAGGGTAGAGGATCCCACACTGCGATGTGCCCCTACTTACTCCTATTGAGATGGACGATTCACCCAGTTCAGCGCAGATAACTCTACTTTGCAGAAGGTTATCCACCCAGTTCAGCGAAAGTGAAGAGTGACTTAATTGACGTAACTATCCATTAGTCACATTCTCACATTGTCACTCACATTGTTCAATTAATACAGTGTTGCCAAATTGCAAACTGGGAGTTTCGTAGATTACAAACCTGATGCCATGTATTTGTGAAAATCAAAATTACTAGGTTGACCAGAAACCTAATAAATGCAAAGAGAGTAAAATTGTTTTAAATATTAATGCAACTAATAGAATTAATTCAAATTGACTAAGCTTTCATGTTATTTATGTTTGGTTTGTTGTTATAGGAAATTTTCGCTTCAGCGCCTTTTGAAGTGAATCCCAATTTGATTTGTATGAGCTAAAACAATATTCACACCACCCCAGCTGTCATTGTTTCCGCAAAATTATGCATAAAATTTGACAAATTGAGAGTTCACTTACCTCATTATAAGCGTAGAAAATGTATATGCTTCGTTGATTGGTTTTTATTACATCTCAAACAAAGTACGCCAACGTTTAATAAAGCATTTCTTAGACCAGCTAACCTTGACTGTTCTTGACAGTAAAAACCATTTAAGCTTGAATTCAAAACCAACACATTAGAGCGGAAAAATCAGTTTATACTTAGAGAGTATTACTGCCATTGTCTTTTAATATGTGCTTTCTTACATTTTATCTTCTTATCGCAGCGACATCTACACACAAATACATACATACATATATGAACCATTTAAATTGTATTTTCCGCTAATTATTTCGCTTTTCGCGCTTTGCTTTTCCACTCTGATTTGTTGCGACTGAAATTAAATTTAATTAAACGTATCTAAGCATCTTTACCACAATTTTGTTAGTCATTAAATTGAAGCTTTCGGTCGCAGCGAGTCGTACTTCATTTGCGTGTTGCTATCGTGTTGTTGCATCTCTGTGCCCTAAGTAGCTGAACCAAAGTTGCGGTATTTGTTTGTTTTTTTTTTTTGCCATGAAGAAAGCAAGCGATGTGGTAGCAACAGCGCGAAAGAGTTGTCATGACAGTTCTGGTGGGGATTTCGTGCAATTAAAAATGCCGCAGCCTTGTGGCGGTTTTTGCGGTATCTTTCTTCAATTTATGAATAGTAAATACTTGTCCAATGCAATGCAATGCGAGTCAACACAAACGCATTGGCGCGTTAAATGCTCATTCCGTTTTATGGTTATGCACCAATGCCATTTAATGGAATTAGCTTTTAATAGAATTAGCTCACTGCCGTTTTCCTTAGATTTTACGTTTAAGATGCCACATGATACACAGAAGTGGTTGGTGTAAAAATATTCAAGTGATGACAGGGTGATAGAACATTTGGTGGCCTCCAAGTGTGGCTTAATGGAAAATTGCTCCATGAGTTGAAAATTGTTCGAACATAAATATTTAGGGCCAGGAAAACTAATAGTAGGTCGATCCTTAAGCAGCGAGCGCACATTAGATTCGATTGATAAATATTCTACGAACGGTTTAGACCAGCAGAAGTAGTTAAAGGTTGATCTATAAGAAGGGAGCCCAGACTAGATTCGATTTCTGCAAACTGTTAGATCTATTATGATCCTCTTATAGTTCAAAGAACAAAAAGATCTCATTTATGGAACCTTAACCCTTTCGGGACGGAGTTTAATTTTGAAATCCAAAATACTCTCAGTAGAAATATTCGCATGCTATGAATGTTGGGGTTAGAAAATTATATTGGATGCTTACAAATTCTGAAATCATCCTTTTATGCGGGAACACCGAAATCGAAAAAATATTTTTCATGTGTCGTAAGATTTGAATAATTTTTTTGAGGGTCATTAAAAACTTGCTGGGACGTATTATCCCAGTAGTCCCGAAATGGTTAATCGGACCGATGTCTGTTATTAATGGATGAAAATCAAAGAGAACAAGCCGAGTAAATATCCTCTTTTCCAATACATATGTATTTTCCGAGGCGATTTGCATCCTTTAATAGAGAATTTAAAGGGTTCAAACGTTCCAAATATCTATTTGTTACAAATATCTTGGTGATTATGAGACGCTGCTTCGTTCTGAATCACATACCCTGTATCTGTTGCTCAGTAGGTAACTTGTTCTCACCGCTTCAGACAAGGGGAAACCCGGAAGAGGCCTTCTTAAAAGTCTTCCACCTGAGAGAGGGTGGCTGAGCCTCTACCTCGCCGCAGGTATCAAAACGTTATCCCTGATCGATCGGAATGGATGAGCAACTGCTGGAAGGCTTCAAGCCTGATTCGGCAGTGGTTTACACGGATGGGTCACTGATGGATACTGGCTCTGACGCTTGAGTCCACTCTGACACTAGTATCATTCAACTATTTCTTCCGCTTGGTAATCACACTTCTTGTTTTCAAGCAGAAGTGTTTGCCACATTGAAGCAGCGCTTGAGCTGCGGCGGAAGGGAAGGTCTGGATGTGACATATATATTTGCTCCGGCATTCAAGCGACTGTCAAAGTTCAGCAATGCAGACAAGATCCAAAATTGGCTGAACGAGCTAAGCACTTACAATGGCGTCACACTTCTGTGGGTACATACCTGGGCATTCCGATGTCGAGGGCAATGAAAAGGTGAATGAGCTCGGCAGAGCTGGATCTATGGCACATTTCATAGGACCTGAATCAGCGATTGGCTGTGACTTAGTTATTTGAGCGCAAGGCTACTCCCAATAAATTACAAGAATGACTTAAGTACTATCTTAGAGTTCACCGCAAGGGTTATTCCTTTAAACGAGTACCTCACCAAGATTGGAGTAAAAAAGTTCTATGCTACATGTGCCTTGAGGACAACGAAACCTCGAGGCACTTCATGTGTGAGCGACTTACAGCGACGGTAAATCTGAATGCAACTAGCCGCTGGAGACTGGTCTTGGCCAGCTTGTGACCAGCTTTTCGGGGTGCAGTTGGGTATTTCACAGATATGATCCTCTTCTGGCTTGGTGATGAATGTCGCACCCAAAGTGCGCCCGTTACTTGTGGCAAGAAGGAAGGTCCAAGCAAGGGAAGACAATTGCTTACGTGCCCCCGTTTCTGGACGCCATCTACACTCTTATAATAAAAAAAAATAAACCCTCTATCTGGAGCTGGTTGAAGAGATTATTTACACCCTCTCCCATATTCATCCAAAATACCTCAGTCCGATCATCCTCTTCTCTTTCTGTCTTAAAAATGTAATTAATTTTTTCAAAGATTACTACGATTCAATGCCATCAAGAGCCAAATGGAAATTGGATGACTCCCCTTCATGCAATGATGTCCATATAAGTATATACTGATGGCCCAAAGTTGCTGGAATAGGTGGGTTGTGTATCGCTGCCAGATAGTATCTTCCAAGCCAAGGTCATGGAAGTCTACACAGCTTCCGATTGGCTTAGCGTAAACGGGATATTGGATCAATAAATTCTGATACTAATATATCTAACAGCCAATTCACTCTTAGGGCTCAGGATGCAGTCGCAACAACAAGAAAGACCCTCAGTCAGCTTCATATTCACCTATGCTGTAATGCATCAAGATGGTTTGGGTCACAACTGTATGGACGAAAGCACCTTCTATATTATGTCTTGCTTTATCCAGAAGAACCATGAACTCTTTAGGCAACTTCTTCTTCGACAGTTTAGGAGACCTAGTCGATAAGACTAGGCAGTCGCCGTAGCTCAGCTGGCTAGTGCGTTGGGCCGCGAGTCAAATGCGACGCACGAATCCAGGTTCAATACCCCGTTGCGTTAACACCGAAAAAAAAAGAAAAAACAAAAATGTTTCTTTCAGCGGCTGTCCTCTCAACAGGAAATGGCAAACCTCTGAGAGTAAAATTGCCTATGAAAAAGCTCCCAACTCGTCGTTCGGAATCGGCATAAAACTGTAGGTACCTTGTATAAACATTCGCACGCACAGCACGGTCGGTTGCGGGTAACTAGGCATTAGGCTCTTAATCGGACTGTCGTGCCAGTCAAGAAGAAGAAGAAGAAGAAGAAATCGATAAGACTATTCGATGTCTACTAACTTTCGCATGAAGGTCAAACTAGTTTAATGAATGAGTGGTCTTAAGTTCGACTGATTGTGGTATCACGGGCCTTCATGCCCTAAGAGGGCTCCGTCTTGAGGTAACCACACCTACCTAACTACCTACGTAGAGTGAAAGTTTAATTTAGGTTATGGTGGCTGCCTCTGTAAGAGACACACTCGGAGGCCTATTGTGAGGTCCATTGTGATACTACATATTTAACCCGTTTTGGAAATGTGTATGCAAGACTTTTTTCAACATATGTTATAGAACATATTTCAAGCGAATGGGGAGGGGTAGGGATCCTGCTTCATGTGGATAGCAATATATGAGTAGATGAGCGTTTTCACCAGCCCGAGCTACGAATCGAAGGGCTTCTGCTATGTAAAGCCAGCGCGTAACCCGCTGGACTACCGAGGCCGGCTTCCGCTCACCCTGATTCCATTGGAAACTTGGAAACTTGCTGTGCTCTCAGCCTGGAAGACAGTGCAGTAATCTAGCAGTTGGAGCTTCAAATTGAGATTAAGTTCTTTGGTCTGGATACCATTCATCACTTGTGGGGAATCAACTAGTTCAAATTCGATTATAAATGGGATTGTAATGTTATAATCCTTGAAAAAGTTAATTACATTTTTAAAAAGGAAAGAGAAGCTGCTGATCGGCCTGAGGTCTACATGAGAAACCACGGCGATATCCGATGGACTACGTACAGTGAACATTTTGTTGAGTTTAAAAATGTGTTGTCTATGGAGAAAAATTGTGATTTTGTCTATAACTCTCCCAGAGCCCTCCAAACTAATTTAGTTTCAATAATTTGTTTATGTTGAAATATTAAAAAAAATTGTTTTTGGGTTTTCAATTGCTTCCTTTCTTACTTTTGTTTCTCTTGTTTCTTGTTTTATGGGTCCATAACACTTTTCAATGCCTTCAACTGTTTCACTTTCCGAGCGCTACACAAAAAAAAGTATAATTTTGTGGCACAGTGTTACCTTTGGTTTCGTATCGTTAAACTTTTATCATACTTGATTCGTCTTTTTTATCTCAAAGCCAAAGTCAATTTTATTACTCATTCTTACGTATTTCAATGTTGCAATAAAAAACTAAAAATACATTCTACTAACAAGTTTATAATCGCATAAATTAAAAATTAGAAAACAAAATTTAGTTGCTAATTTGTTGCTTTTGTGCTGATTTTACTATCTTCTTAGTTACGTAATAGTAAAAAATATAATTAATCATCACTGCATTTTATGGCAAATTGTAACAGCTACGCTTTGTCTCGCTCTATGCCTCGAATAGTACAACAACTGAACAAACTGAACGTTCAAGGTCACTCAAACTTGCGCCAACCAAATCATTAGGAAGTGTGCGCCGGTCTAAGTGATGTTTTTTTTCGTACCTATTTAGCGTTTCTGACAACAAACCACTTACCATCGCCCCGACTAAACATCATAATTACAGTGATTAACTAATCACTTACTGAAAGAGCACAATTTTCAAATGTTCCAAATGCTCATCTGCATAAATCGTTTAAATTTTTTGAAACACCAATTTTTTGCCAAACGAAAGCGAAAACCCAAAACCTGTAATTTGAGTTTAGAATAATTTTTAAGTGTTTAAGACCGACAATTAACTATTTAGCTTTGTTATCTATAATTTGGCTTTATTGGTTCTAACTTATTAAAGGTGCGCCAACCAACCAGACGAAGGTGAACGAGTGCCGCATATCTTCGACATTTTCTCAACAAAATTGAATGATAAAACATGTCTGAGGTTAAGTTTAAAATAGGAATCGAAAATTGTCAAACAAGCTACCAAAACTAGTTGCCACAACGTCTCAGCTGATTGTCCACGCTGTGATTATGATTGTTGGGAAATTTCTGTAGTTGCAGCCGTCACTAATGTTCCGCACAAATATAAAGAGAAATCAACAAAATGCCTAAAAATTTCAATAAAATACGAATTTTATTGTAGACAATGCTTTGACCTTCAAGATCATAAACTTTGTCATTCACAATTATCATCAACATTATTATCAAAAAAATTATAATCGTCATCAGCGATCATCATCGTCTTCGTCATCACCGGCAATTCTGACTTCGTTTATTATTGGTTATTACAAAATTGTTATTGTTGTTGTTTTTGTTGCATACTAAAACCAACCGCACATCCAGTGACTGTCGTAAAGTGTTGCTTAACGTCGCATCGGTCGACTTCAGCCATCGCGCAGCTGCTTCTATCAACATTAAAAAGTCTCAATTCATGCGCTGGCTAAATGCTTTTGGCATTTAAAACGCCAACAAAGACGCTCTTCACCACGCTATCGACTATCTGCATGCAGCTAAAAAAAAAAAACAAAAAAATCCCATAACCGATGACATCAGTGCAAAAAGCCACCATTGTCATTGTTGTTGTTGTTGTTGAAGTTTATTTTCGTACCTAACCGCTTACAATTTTGTGCGCATGCCGGCAGTTGGGCGCAGCTTGATTCGTTACTGTTCTTGTTGTTGTTGTTGTTGTTGCGCTAAAACAGTTAACAAATTCCGCACAAAAAGACATTCGAAAGGTTAAACAAACAACAACAAAATCACAAAACATATAAATGTCAAAGACAAGCAGCCAAAGGGCCAAAGTAAAACGGCAACAAAAAAACCAGTTACAGCCACACCGAAAAATTAAATGCCACCCAGCATAAAGTCGAGTCGAGTTGAAGATGTGCGGGCTCGAGATACGACAAAGGCAAAACAGAGAGAATATGCACAATTTTTGTGCATTGTTGTTGTTGCTGACATTATGTACAATTATGTGAGGACAGAGGAAGTAGCAGAAGTTGTTGTGTCGTCATGACACATACATTACACAGTTAACGGTTTTGTTAATTAGAAAATGTGGCACATCGAAATGACACTTGCAGATAAGAGCAAAAACCAAGAGTCAGCGAGCTAGTCAGAAGACGATAAAGTGCAAAATGTTGCTGATAAGAAAGTAAACTAAAAGTTTTTTAAAAGAACGTCGACAAGTTAATGAGAAGAATGGAAGGGAAGAACGGACCAAGAATGACTCTGGGTTGTCAATTTGTGAAAATTAACTGCGCTTTTAAAACTTTGGTTTCAAGGTCTATTGAAGGCTCCTCAAATTTATAAATTTATTGGAAATACCTAAAGAGAGTTTTGAGCATTAGAGAGCAATTTGGAAGCAATAATTGCTAAGTAAAGCGAGGTCCCCAACCATTCTGCAGTAACCTCCTCACACAACAGATGGCGCTACGAGCGGTAGCTCGAAATAACGGAGGCGACGTTCCTAAGCGGCGTTAGATGGCAACCTCATCACTTAGGACTACCTGCGGCAGGCCAATCACCTACCCTGGCAGAACAACACAACTGATTAACGTAACCAACACAATGCTGTCTTGTGGAGGCTCTATGCTCCAGAGAGGAGTGAACAAGGAATGGAAAATCAGTAGGAAACATGTTAGAGAGCATGGAAGTTAAGGAATTTAAAAACCTGCTTAAAGCTTTTCATCTTTGATTTGATGCAAAATAAACTGGCAGTTGATCCAGCTTAGAAGGGGTCCGAAGAAGACTTTAGCGAACGCGAGCCGAAAGTTGAACTAAGCAATTTAAAGGTTGAGGGTCTGGTCGACGGGTGAATGCGATTTCTTTATCTAAAAATGTAATCTCTCGAAGTAACTAGTGGGTAGTCAAAAGAATATATCGATATGGAGAAAAAAGAGGTTGTATATGGTTTAGCTAAGAGTCGGAACAAGATTTTCGTGAACCCAAGTCAAAAATGTATCTAAGCAATTCAAGAGGTAAGGCACTGTTCGACAGTTGGGTGGCCTCGGTGCTCAGTGGTAGGTTTCATCACTATCTACAAATGTATTCGGCCCAGGTAACAGAGTAACTTTGAAATGGCTAAGAGACATCTCGGTACGGAACAAAACAAGCTGTCAGATGGTCCAGCTAAGAAGGATCAAGACAAGACTCAAAAGTAAAGCGTTTGGTCGACAGATGAGTGTGCTCAATACAGCGTAAGAGGTGTAATGGGATGACCCCGTTTAGGCATCCTAAGACAATCTTAAAGGTGCCAAGGACTAAGCAGCTGAAGGGTTGAGAGTCTGGACGACAGATGAACATTCTCAATGCACCGTAGTAGGTGGAATGGGATGACCGCCCGAGGTAACAAGGAACTCTGTTGTGGATAAGAGGACATGTCGATGAGAAGCAAAATGAGCTGGCATATAGTCCAATTGTCTGAACCCTTCTTCAAAACTTTGACGGACGCTAGGCAAAGAGGATCTGACCGACAGATGAGGGTCCTTATTGCAGTGTAATAGGGGGAATGGGATGACCGTCCTAAGAAACAGGTAACTCTGCTGTGGATACATAAGGGACATGTCAATGAGGAACAAAGCTCAGGCTCTGGTCGACAGTTGGGTGGCCTCGGTGCTCAGTGGTACAAATGTATTCGGCCCAGGTAACAAAGTAACTCTGAAGCGGGTAAGAAGACATCTCGGCACCGAACAAACTAAGCTATCAGATGATCCAGCTAAGAAGGGTTAGAAAAGACTTGTGGATCCGAGCCAAAATTAGACTAAGCAATTCAAAGATCAAGGGTCTGGTCGACAGATGAGTGTCCTCAATGCACCGTAATAGGTGGAATGGGACGACCGACCGAGGTAGCAGGGTAACAGGTAACTCTGTTGTAGATAGGAAGACTTGTCGATGTAGAGAAAAATAAGCTGCCAGATAGTAGAGATAAGTAGGGATCGGGGTAAAGGGTTTGGCCGGCAGATGAGTGTTCTCAATGCACCGTAATAGGTGAAATGGTATGACCACCTTTAGGCAACCGTAAAGGTGCCAAAGACTAAGAAACCTAAGGGTTGAGGATCTGGTCGAAAGATGAGTGTTCTCAAGGCACCATAAACGGTCGAATGGAATGACCGCCCGATGTAACAGGGTAACAGGTAACTCTGCTGTAGATAGGGACATGTCCGTGTAGAGCAAATTAAGCTGGCAGATGGTGCAGATAAGTAGGGGTCGGGACAAGATTTTGGCGAACGCGAGACTAAAATTGGACTAAGAAGCTTAAGAGTTGAGGGTTTGATCTACATATAAGTGTCTTCAATGCAGCGTTAGAGATGGAACGGGATGCCACCTTTAGGCATCCTAAGACAACCTTTAAGATGCTAATGGATAGCAAAGCTAAATGGGTTTTAAGTCTACATCAGAGAGCTATTAGATGGCTAACTGCAGTGATAACCTTACATGGTAACTTCAGAAGACACATGACACGGTTTAAGCTTGTCGTGGGATTTTCCTGTAGACAGTGCTTCGAAGATAAAGAGACAGCCATCACACGAGACCACATCGTTTGCGAGTGTCTGGCTCTGGCTGATAGAAGGGTGGGCATTCTGGGACAATCATTGATAAAAGAGAACGAGTTCTGGATCATAGGTCACAGAAATCTACTTGAGATAACGGTGTCATATAGTGATTTGAATTGAGGTCGATGATTACGGCAGTTCTCTGAAGATTTTACAAAATTTCATGAGGACGAAGAAATAGTGAGTTCATTTTCGTGGTCTACTGCGGCAAGTCCTCGTTCTAGACGGTAGGCTGCTGAACATAGTTCTACCAGTTTCAGTTTCAGTTTCAGTTTCAGAAATTCACTTTTTTCCATTTTCTTGTCAGGCAACGCGGTAGTCTGATATTAACGGCTGTCAAAAACAAACTAAATGTCGCAGCTTATTCAATTTTTGACAAGAGTCAACTGACAGATGACTGTTGACGGGAGCAGTGTTGCCATTTCAATTAAGAGGCGGGAAATTCAAAAAGTCACGGACTTATTGACCCGCCCTCGTATAATTCCTAATACAAGTTATGAAATTTTTCAAATTAAATATATATTCAGAGCTTCTTAGTTACCTAAGAGTTAACCAGCCTCCCAACTCATGACCAGCAGCTGAATTTGCCACACCAACGATGCTCAAATAATGTAATCAACCTATTTTCAGTGCTCAAGAAAACCATCAGATGCACAACGTCTAAAATGCAACTTCCGAACGAACAAACAGCCAACCAACCAACCAACCATCCAACTGACCCACCAACTACCTTTTCTGCTTCTCTGTCATTAGTGCGCGTCATTAACTCACTGGCTGTGCACTGTCGCAGAAACCGGCAACGTCGCTTGATTGTGTATGTGTGTTAGTTGCTTTCCGGGCGTAACGTGCGCTGGGCGCGGCTTTCGCGGGCGGTCAGCGTATTAAGGGCGCTACTGTTTAATGAACGAGGCAGATAATGCTTACGTCGTAGCACAGCATATATAATTAGAGCATTAAAAATAGATTTTGATGAGCTCGTTCACATTGAAAAACTTCACATGAAAATCTTTTCATTGAAATTTTTCTTTTTAAAGAAATGTAAATTTATGGCTTAAAGAATCAACTAAGTGGAATGGGTGTCATTTTACTGAATGCACATCAATTATGGAAGAATTTCACAAGGAACATAATATTAAATTTAATGTTAATTTTAACTTTAATTTAATAATCTAACTTGCTTAGCTGAGTTTAAAAAAGCTTTACTATATTTCAATTGGTCATAAGACATCATAAGACATCAGAAATGTAAAGTAGATAACTTTTTTCAAGTGGAGTTGGGATAGCGTCAAATATTCTACCGAAATAATCTTAGCATCTTGAGAAGTTTTGAAAATGTACTCGGTTCAGTTTTGATACAAAGAAAAGTTATCATTTAATTGGGTCAAGCACTTCGAGTTTTCACTTAAGACTTAAGACGGTCTCAATAGTCCAATGTGTAGCGAGTTGGCTTCCTATACCGAGGCCCTAGGTTCGAGTCCCCTGCCTACCCTCACATTACATCACAGATACACAACACTGTGTGCTACCATTTTTAAGCGACAAAAGTCGATGGAATACCTCCGTTGAAAGTTCAAAAGAGACAGACATTGGCTATCTTAACCTTGAATGGAAATCGGAAAGTTTGCCGAAAATTGTTTGATTTGACCGATTGTTGACATTCACTATGGTTCTTAAATGCCAAAGACTTTTACTGTTTCGTACCAAAGCAATTCAATCTTTAAATTAAGATTTGAGAGATAATACATAAAAAAGAAAACTGACAGGTTTTCTTCTTTTGTCAGTTTAAACATTTTTGACTCAGTATTATCAACTTTTTTAATCTAAGTGTGAACGCTTTCCGGAAATTTGTACGATATATCGTACGATTTTTTCTAAGGAAAAATTAGTATCTTATGAAATGCGGAAATTTACCGGAAAGGGTTAAATCTCACGCTCATTTGATAGGTTTGTCCATTGGTTCATGGCGAAACAATTATTGAAACTTTATTAACTTTATTGAAACGTCCACTTTTTGAAAAAGTAAATGATTTCGTGCAGTGATGGAGAACCAATGAATAGATATAGTTGAAATCAAAATTTCATTTAACACTAGAAAGACAATTGCGGTCATTTTGACAGCTTTTCATTTTTGAATTCCTGATTTAAAGTTAAAAAAGTAAAATTTCAAACAAAAATTGTTACGAGCAATTTCATACTTTTTCTGGACCTAACCTCACTTAACAACGTACTCGTAGTAGTCTCGTAGTCTCACAAAATTGAACTCTGCAAATGAATCTGCAGTCTTTGTGCAACTATTTGTTGTTCTTGAAGCATGCAAATGATTCAAGGTGCAATCGAATGCAATGCCATCTCTGTTCTGACTCATCTCTGATGCAATTCAACTCATCAGAGTTCAATCACCGAACGAGACAATCACGTTTTAGAGCAAATATCGTTGTAAAGAAAACGTAATATTTAACCACATTTTTATTATTAACGCCAACATTGGCAGCACGCGAATGTGGGTCATCGTAACACATCATCTCACAACAGCAACAATAACACAACGAAACGCACAACAACAATAAAGCAACGTAATAACTCGCATAATACAAAACTTCAGAACAACAACGGCTCGGCTATGGTAAAAGTCCACAATGAAATATATGATGAAAATTAAGGCTAAAGCAACAACAACAACGACAACCACAACAATAAAAATAATTTGCAAAAATACACAAATAACCCAGCATGGAATTTTCGACAGGCAAAACTTGTTAATGCGTCTAATCAATTTCACATCTCTCAAGTTCTGTCGCGGCATGAATTAGTAATCGTTAAGCACGCAAAGCGTGAAAGTAACACAAGTCGAAGGGTTTTTTAACTGAAAAATTGAAAATAAAACGAACTGACGCTTTCTGCAGGGCCTGGACGACGGCACCTGCTGCTCGATTTTCTGCAGGGAACTTTTCTACAGTTCAAATGGGTGAAGTCAAGCGTCGCACAAACACGCAAATAAATAAAATGCGCCACACATTAATATACAAATACACACATACACTTACACACGCAGCGACACATGCGCACGTGAGCGATTTCTGCGTCCACAATAGCAATGCGACGTTTCGTGCCATAAATTGGTCAACCACAAAAAAAAAGGCCATAAACGCATTTTACACACACACACACGCACCTTAACATTTTCCACACTTGCGGCCGCCAAGTATTCCCAAGCACGAAAACGGCGAATTCAAATACAAATAACCCAAATAGTCATGTGAGAAGGCGTATAAATAAAACGAGTCGGCGCGAAAAACGACCAAAACGTCAGAAGTGTTCAGGAGAAAACAGGTGAATAACCACATTTAATTAAAACAAAATAACGGTTTTCACTTGAGCGTCATTACAATGGGCACTTAAAATACTGAAGAACAGTCATAAAATAAGACATAAATGTCTATTCGCACGAGAAGTGGTGTAGTTTTTGAGTAAAACCTTAAGTTGAACCTCAGTTTTCACGCATCACAGCACTGACCATTCTTTCTTTTTACTGTTTAAGAAGTATTTTAATGCATTTTAATGGTTCTTAGTCGATTACAGTTAAATAGTGGCAGTAAATGAATGAATAAATTATTAGAAATGCACTCAGAGACAAATGATATCGTTTAAGAAACCCTTTTAGTCTGTAAAGATTAAGAGGGAAACGGCACATTATGCGGATAGATAAAAGGAACCTATAAGACAATCCAGAAGTCCAGTTCAACGAGGGTTTACTCTAGTCTTTTAAAAAATGTGAGACCTCATTCAAATCAACGGTTTTCAAACTGTGGTACGCTGAACTCAATCGTTACCCAAGATTGATGTGGACCTCATGGATAGAACGCAATTAAATATGTTTATATATAGATGGAGTTTTAAGAGACACACAACAACTTCTCCACCCATCTCGTTAAAATGCGGATCCATATTTATCTACATCCAGGAAGGACTAATATTTCTGTACTTCCTCCTGGACGTTTTCTAAACATTATTCCTATGGAAGTTAGTTTAGTGGTACGTGGAGCCTCCACATTACACATTAATGAAAAACAAGTTTGAGAATCGCTTATCTAATTGATCCACCCAACAGTGACAAGTCTTCCTATTCATCGTTGATCTCCTTGTATCGGATTGGATTCTTTTTATCGGCAATTCATCGTTCGTCTATGCTAGTCGATGTCATGAAACACCTCATAAAATTTGTGGCTTCACTCAAAAAAAGTCTTCCAAATTTCAACATATTTCTAGTTATGAGAAAAGAAGATGTAGAAACGATTCAACTCTTCCTGTGCCACGTCGTCTCCGTACTCTAGGGGCAAGACTCCTAGTGGACTTAGTTTGCGCGACAAAAGTTAAAATTCCAGATCTGCTCTTTCTTATCAAAAAGTCAAACTGGTTTGGCCCGGGTTGAGACTGATTGGTTATTTCCAGAACTATGTAAGAAGGGATTCCCAATAGACCAACTTGGCCCCTAAGTGGAAGTGCAGTCTCTGTGCCGCACACACCCCTTCCAACCTAACGATGGTTAGGAGTGGGCTAAACATTTAGAATCGACAGCTTTTAATGTTCTAGGCGTGTCAATTAACTTGTTCTTTATTTATGGTAACTTTTTCTTTATTTTCTTCCAAATTGTCTTTTACTTTAGAATTAACTTGTTCTTTATTTATGATAACTTTTTCTTTATTTTCTTCCAAATTGTCTTTTACTTTATTACCCTCTTATGGAGGTTGCGACTGTTACAATTGAGGTGCGGTGAACAACTAAATTAATTTTTACAGAAAGAAGCCTACAACTCCACTTGTCGCTAGTCAGCTTGTCGTTTCAGATCTGCTGACTTAGCGCAAACGCTCCCGTGGGAATACGTTGGGACTTCGCGACATTGAAATTGAGTGTTAGGTTACGAGGTTAGTGTCACGTTGTGACGACGTGGCCAACATTGTCACGCTATGACAACGTGCCTTAACTTGTCCACTAAAGTCTGTCCCGTATCATAACATCATCAAAAGATGATACTCGTATACATAGTTCTCCTTCCTGTTCCTTTCAACAGAGACGCAGTTTTACTCTTGGTCACCCACTACCGCATTAAACACCTTTTTTGCTATCGATATATTGTTCATCTGAAACACATAGTTATGTAGTTAGTTGGTTGGATGACATGATCCCAGACATTCAATTAGCGCTAGTTACCAATTAATTAGTCAATCTTGTCGCTCTCTTTATCTTAGTCCCTCGCCAGGTTCGAAGCCAATTGGAGGTGTTAATGTATTGTTACGAAAATCCAAATTCATTTTCCAAGGTTCGTTCGGATTGTGTTTGAAAATAAAACAACTTCAATTATTCAGCGCAAAACGCAGCCAAAAACCAACAATCGCTTTATTTACATATTTACACTACTTCTACTATTGCATGTTTCCCCTTTGCTTGCTCAACACAGACTCGACTCCTTGCGCTGCCACTGCTGCTTTTATACTAGTTTTCTTATCGCTAATACTTCATGACTTCATGACATGACTTAGTGTTTTATCTACAACCCCAGTTAAAAGCCTTATGGACATTTTTAAAAATTCTAAAAAAATTTAAATTTTGAAGTGATCCAAGTCAATGTCTTCACTGCTACAATTTTCAAGTAATTGTGCCCATATGTACAACAAAAACAAACACTCAGAAAGTGGTTTTCTGAACCATTGCATTTAATAAAATAATTATTCCTTAATAAATGATTCCTAAAAAACCTTCAGATCACAGTGAACACATCCTTATGCCTCAAAGTAGTTTCGAAAACGACGAAAAGTTAATATTGAAAAATGTACCGTTATTAAATTAAAATATCAATAAAATCCAATGAATGTTGTAATTGCGCCAAGTCACACATGCAACGAGCGGCAATTTGTAAAAAATGAAAATGTTACCCAATAAAAATAAAAAAATAAAAATTTAAGCTGATATACAATTTTTGTAAATAAATCAACGCCAAAGAGAGACATGAAAAAAAAATCCCATGAAATTGTTGCTTTTGATGATGGCAACGAAAACCAATCGGCCACTTGCTGCAAATGGAAACGTTATATACCAACAACAACAACAACACTACTCTTGTGGTTGTCATACACATCAAGGCGCCATCGTTAAAGTAAATTATTGTATAACCGTTTTTTTGTTGCACTGGACAATAAAAAAGCAATGAGTTGAAGCAGACTTTGTGAAAATAAAAAAATAAAAAAAATATTTTTTTTCATTTTTTTTATATTTTTTTTATTTTCTGTCGTAACAATGAAATTAATTGAAAAAATGAATTGCCACAGAAGTGGACGATAATGTTTAATTTGGTTGTTTATGTTGTCATTATAAATTTTCTTGCAACGGAAATAAGGTGTTTTTGTTTTTAATAAAGTTATTAATGTTTCTTCACACATAGTTTTATTTGTCAAATTTGCTTTAAGCGATTTCTAAGGCCAAATGTAGCGTGCGACAGTGATTTCTCATCATCATAAATGTTTGAAGAAACCAATGAGCGCATCAGTTGTTCGCTTTGTTGGTGTTGTTGCAAGTGGGGTAATCAATTTGATGGGGCAACATGCGTGCGGCGCAGAGAGCAGTTCACAATGTTGGGAGCTGCGGTTGCGGATGCGCCGATGGCCGGCAGCACTGCGCTGCGGTGCTAATGACAGCCGACCACAGTCAAAGCGACAACGACAGCTGTGTGACTGACGCTGACGTTGGCAATGGCTGCGGTCGACGCAGCTGAACTTCAAGCTAACTGAGACTATCTCAGCTGAGACTGTGACTGTCACTGTGACGACGACTGCCACTGCCACTGCTCAAGGTCCCAAGCGGATGTGCAGCTCTTGTTATATTTTTTATTTATTTTTAAGTTTTCATAATTTATCTCTCATTTTATTGCACGTTTCTCGTTAGTTTTTCTTGATGGATTTTTTTTACAATTTTGCATTAAGTTCAACGACGGCTACCTCGCGGTGAAAGCTGTCGATTGTTTAGCTAACGTAACACTGGCTGCTTTTTAATTTGAACAAGAAACATAACTTATTTATACATAAATATTAATGTGTGTATAATTTTTATTGAATTTACAAAGACACAAAGCAGTTGAGGTGATTTGTTGAGTGCAGCGGCGTTGGCGTGTGTTGGGCATTGTTATGCAACAGCGATGGGATTGGTTTGGCTTATGTGCAAAACAGAAATGTGCCTGAGATTTCATATGAACTAATGTACAAAAAAAACGTTTCTCCTTCACTCAACTCAAGAGTGATACTCAAAGGTCCAATGTAATGTAAACAACACATTAGTGGAGTTCACTCTTCATAGCATTTTTGGTGTAAAGTTGCTATCGTAGCAATCTTTTGCTACAACTGCTTTCATTCAAACAATGCGAAAATTCAAAAACTTGCTTGCCACGATAGCAACTTTACACTTAAAAAGCTATGAAGAATGAACTGTATTGTACAGTTTTTGTAGTTGCTACAGTTTGCACCAATTTCTTTGTCTCTTGTATAGAAATTATTTGTATTTATTTTCATTTGCATTTCAATCCAAGTGTCGAGTTGCTAACTTCACTGGTTGCTCTTTTGCCACGGCGATTTCCGGGCCATGCAAAAAATTTGGGTTCAAAATACAAGGAGGTTCAATGAAGTTACACAATGGCCCACAGCAGATCCAAAAAATTGCAATAGAAACAATACTCTCTGAGAAGATCAGCCTAGATGTTATCTAATGAGCCTAGAGAAGATGCAACCAAAAATTGTCACAATTCATACATAAGAACCCCGAATGATTTCACCAATAAAGCAAACGACTAAAAGTAAAACCTCAAAACATCGTATGGTAACACATGGTCCCCATTGCTCCAGTGTTTTATCGAGACGCCCACTCAATATACCATTCTACCTCATAGAAGTTCGACTATTACCCTGTAGAAGCTCGTGGCTCCTGTGTCTCCTGGTTTTGTGTCAACTTGTATAAAAAATCTTTCAAGGATCAAACGCAATGTTACACATAATCAGGAACTTTACCTGCATTGAAGGTATTGTTACGAAAATCCCAAGTTTTCTAAGGTTCGTTTGGATTGTGTTTGAAAATAAAACAACTTAACAACTTCAATTATTCAGCGCAAAATGCAGTCAGAAACTAACAATCACTTTATTTACATATTTACACTACTTCTACTATTGCATGTTTCCCCTTTGCGTGCTCAACACAGACTCGACTTCTTGCGCTGCCACTGCTGCTTTTATACTAGTTTTCTTATCGCGCCGAAGTTTTTTGCACATTCCAGTTTTACTTTCTATCTCGATTGTTCTAGCAAAGCTCATCACCTTTCGCGAACCATCCTTCCCATATCGGACTATACCAAGCGAATTATACCAAATTTGCCATACTTCAAAGTGCATGCCTAAAAGTATGCTTGGAAAAGCATTCGTGCATAGAAAAGCATTCAGCACAGAGTGCCTTATCATTTCAGTATGTTAGCTTTTCTTTTTTTATGTGAAAACGAGATTAAAAGACAATCTTTTAAAATGAGTCTCGTATTGAATCCAACAACACTTTTTGTATACTACCTTTGTTAGGTCCAGGCTAGATTATGCTGCTTTCATCTTGAGACCTTAGGTTAGGTAGGTTAGGTTAAGATGGCTTCCTCTGTAAGGGACACACTCGGAGACCTGACAGGCCCATTTTTTACAACATGTTTGAACAAGTAAATGAGGGAAGGGGAAGGAAACCCTCCTAGGAGGCTGGCATCTAGATAGCTTACCATAGTCCTTTCCAGTGTTTCTGTAAGAGACACACCGGGAGGCCTGACAGGCCCATTTTTTACAACATGTTTGAACAAGTGAATGAGGGAAGGGGAAGGGGAAGGAAACCCCCCTAGGAGGCCGGCATCTAGAGACCTTACCATAGTCCTTTCCAGTGTCTCTGTAAGAGACACACTCGGAGGCCTGACGGGCCCATTTCTTACAACATGTTTGAACAAGTGAATGAGGGAAGGAGAAGGGGAAGGAAGCCCCCTATGAGGCCGGCATCTAGAGACCTTACCATAGTCCTTTCCATTGAAGCCGCTTAGAACGCATTCAAAAACAGAAGAGTTTAAAATCCATGTCTTTAATTTTTCATAGTGTCAATGCAAACATTGCTTAACCTTGTCTTCTGCACCAATACGTTTCCTCAGACACGTTTCTCCTTTTGAGTTGAGGTCTTTAGAACGAAATATGGTAACGTACCCATTCCTCGAGCCTAAGCTTAAATGTTTGTTCTATCCGTCTTAAACACATTTTCATTTTCTTTCTAAACTTCACAATGGGCCATTTTGGCTTTCGAATGGAAATTTTGAAAGGGTTAAAGAAATATTTGAGTAAATATTTTATGTAATTTTGAATACATATTTTTTGACACTACTTTGAGACATAAGGGTGTGTTCACTGGGTTCGAAAATCTGTAATGCCTGCAATGAAGTTTCATAATTTTCATTCATTCTGCTTGCAATTTAATAACTTTTCTCTAACTTAGCCGTTTCCGGTTTCAAACCTTCAAATTAAACAGCATTTCCATCTTTCTCTTGAAACCACATCACCTCTTCCATACTACACGCCATGTCAACAACATCATTCAACACTCGACAATTTGATGATGTTGCAAATTAGCCACTTTCATAACTAGAATTCACTTTCATTGCAACTAATCAACACAACTCAGCGCAATTGCTGTCGCTTTCACTCGCTCGCTGCTTCACTTTCTAATAACTCTGCGCCTAATCGGAGCATTGTTGTTGGCATTTTAATTACAGCAAATGACAACCGCAAATTGTGCAGCAATTAGAATTGTTGGCCGACAACAACTTGCAGCGCAAATCGCTGCAGCTGGTCGCATACAACGTCGATGGCGCATATTCTTTGCTAATTAACCAACAACAACAAACACACAGCATGTGAGTTTATATATATAAATAGACTATCATAGCTCACATCATGACTGTGTATGGCTTAACACATAAATTCCAAGTGCAACTGACTGAAAAAAGCAGCCACACGCTGCCACTTAACCCGAGGCAACTGGCAGCTTAAATGTGGCACACGCTCCACGCGCCTTGTTGGCATTTTTAGCTGCGCCACATGAACATTGACATTTCTAACTTCTTGAACATAAATGTGACATTTTCAATTCGCTACTCGAGTGTTTACAGCCCACCAACAACGTTGAACCTAATCATTAACTTTCTCGTATTTTACAATTCGTGTGGTTGTTGTTATTTTTGCAGCCGCCTCTGTAGTTATTTCGAACCATAAAACTATGTACAAGTGAGTGTGCGAGTGTGTGTGTTGTTTACTTTTAATTGCATTATTTTCTCCTCATGTCGAGCTTAATTAGAGTGCAGCTGCACTAATTAGTCCGATTAAAGCTATTCCCCGATATCATTAAGAGACGCGAACGCACCGTCACACCAATTCACCGGTTGTGTGTTATATACACAACCGTGTCTGCAAATAAGTTTCGGTTGTGATAAGCGCGTGTCGAGGTCGCTTTGTGTCGGCGCACACGCCAAGCTAATCAAGGCGGCGAAATTGATAAATCAGTAATGTCGAGTGGGCGCGTAATTAAAACGGATCGTCTAACGCAGACATGTGTATGTAAATACGCAGAATTCGAAACTGGTAATCGGTGAAATGGCAAAGTGGATAAAACTGGTTTCAGTTGTTGGAAAGAGTTGACTGAGACACGTTTGCGTAATAATGGGTCAATTAATAATGCAGACTCAGTCAACCAGCAACGAAATTCAATGCATTTGAACCTTTCGAATTTTATTTTATTGAGATAGGTTAAGTAAGGTTAGGTTGACAGCTCACAAAAGCCAGCGTTGGTCTTTTGTGTAACCACAGCGAAAAGGAATGAACTCTTAACTACAAACTGAATGAAAAAATGAAGTCATTGAGACTCCCTTGCAGAGGGCTTAAACAAGATCTCTACCTGAAAATTTTGCCCTGGACTCGAAAGCGTTTGAGAAAGTGTGCCTCTTTGGATCTGTCTGTAGAAAAAGTGCCCCTGGCTTCGGGCATTCTCTTCATTTCCTTTTAACTCTTTAACCCGTAATGCTACTACAGCGAAAAGAAACTAACCCTATACTACAAACCCCATGGGTGGAAAAGGGACGACATTGAGACTCCCCTGCAGAGGTCTTAATGAGGGTTTCTGCCTGAAAACTGCTCCATAGACTCGGAAGCGCTTTGGAAAGTGTGTCTCTTTGGATCTGTCGGTAGAAATAGTATGCCTGGCTCCGGACATTCCCTTAATTTTCTTTTAACTCTCTTACCAGTTATGTTACCACAGCAAAAAGCAACGAACCCTAAACTACAAACCCCCTGGGTGAAAAAGGGAAGCCAATGTGACTCTCTTGCAGAGGGCTTAACGAAGATAGGCTCGAAAGAGCTTTGGAAAATGCCTCTCTTTGGATTCATCGGCAAAATGGTGTCCCTGACTCCGCGCATTCTTCTTATTTCCTTTGAACTCTTTGACCCTTCATACTACCGCAGCGAAAACGAACGAACCCTAAACCACAAACCTCACTGGGGGAAGAGAAGCCATTAAAACTCTCTTATAAATTGGATGAAGCCGTTATTCTCAATGAAGCCCTGTAGAGGACTTAACGAAGATTTGTGCCTGAAAAATGTTACAGAGCCAAGCCATTGAAACTCCCTTATGAAGTGGACGAAGCCGAGCGCTGCAGAGGGCTTAACGAAGATTTCTGTCTGAAAAACGCTACATAGACTCGGAAGAGCTTTGGAAAGTCTGCTTCTTTGGATCCGTCGGCATACTTGGCTCCGCTCATTCTCCGGATTTCCCTTTAACTTTTTGACCTATGGTATGGTATGGTAGCACAATAAGGAAAAGGAACGAACCCTAAAGTACAAAACCGACGAGTGAAAAAGGAAAGCTCTTGAGACTCCCTTATGAAGTGGCCGAAGCCGTTATTGTGGATGCTGGACAGATTTTCCAAGCCCATCAGAACAGTGACTCTATTGTGACCAAGTTTCTTCCGGACTAGCACTGAACAATGGCATATTACATGCGAACCATCCTCTTCCTCTTCTGCCGAACTCTTATTTAGACGAGGTTAGGATAGAATGGGAAGTGGATGGTGTGTGCATTTTCACCAACGTGACTCATTGGGAATCTTTTCTTCTTCTTCCTCTGAAGCTTACGAACAGTCCAAATGTGAGTCTTAATCCAGTTAGACCTCTTAATGAAAGAAAGCAGATCCGACTTTTTCGCACTAGCCAGATCCGTTAGGTATCTTGAACCAAGGATGCTGAGCCGGGCCAAACCAGGCTTTGGTATAGGATCAGTTTTATTGTTCCATCTCCATAGCTTCTGCAGACATTTAATGAGCATAGGTCCAATAACGCAGTGTCTTGTAATGACTCCAACCAGCTGCCGATCTCAACTCAGGGACTGTACAAAACGTGTTTTCAGCAAAGGCAGAAAGCTGGGATTCTTCGGCAGGTGTCTCAATTGGTCCTACTATGTTCTGAGGACTCAATGTCCTTTTGAGACAACCTGTCCCCTTCAACGACTTACAGCTTATCTGCAAGCCCAGTTTTTGAAAGGAATTTTAGTATGACTGAAACCACCTGACGAATGGAGCTTCGACTGAGTGACTGTACAAATAGTGTTTTTCTCAAGGTCAGAAAGGTCCGTAGAGTTGGCAGGTGTCACAATTGGTCCTACTATGCCCTGAGGGATCAATGTCTTTTTGGGACAACCTGCCTAAGCTAATCGTTATTATTGTTGCGGTTAGTAAACTACGACCTAAAAGATAGATTATGCCCTCTTCATGGACTCACAGGATATCTGTAAAATCAGTCTCCGACAGAAATTTAAGTATGGTTTCATTCAGCTGCCGAATGGAGGTTCGAATTAGTAAGGGTGCTAGTGCTGGCAGGTGTCGCAATCGGTCCTTGATCTTACTATACCCTAATGAGTCAATGTCCTTTTGGAATTACCTATCTAAGCTAAGCAATACTATTGCGGGGGGGTAGAGCACTGCAACGTAAAAGGCCTATTGTGTCCCCTTCATAGACTCACAGCTTACCTGTAAGCCCAGTCTCCTAGAGGAATTTTTAGTATCGCTCCATAAAGCTGCCGAATGGATGTACAACTCAGGGATTGTACAAACCGTAGGGCCCCTAGGGAGGGATATAGTGTCCGGCTGTCAGATGTCACCATTGGTCCTACATGCTATGCCCTGAAGAGTCAATGTCCTTTTGTTAGTCTGTCTAAGCTAAGCATTAAGCTGCAACATAAAATATCTATTGTGTCCCCTTGATGAACTCACAGCTTATCTGTAATCCCAGTCTCCTAGGGGAATTTTAGTATGGCTCCATACAGCTGCCGAATGGAGGTATGACTCAGGGACTGTACAAACCGTAAGGCCCTTAGGGAGGGATCTAGTGTCTAGGTGTCACTATTGGTCCTACATGCTACGCCCTGAATGTCCTCAATGTCCTCTTGGAATAACCTGTCTAAGCTAAGCATTACTATTGCTAGGGATAGAGCACTGCAACATAAAAAATATATTGTTTCCCCTTGATGAACTCACAGCTTATCTGTAATCCTATTCTCCGAAAGGAATTTGAGTATAACTTCTAAACCTTTTGGTTCTCAATTTGTACCTGTTATGAGATAATCCCGTATGGCAGTCGCCGTAGCCCAGCTGGCTAGTGCGTTGCGCCGCGAGTCAAATGCGACGCACGAATCCAGGTTCAATACTCCGTTGCGTTAACACCGAAAAAAAAGAAAAACAACAATTTTTCTTTCGGCGGCTGCCCTCTCAGCAGGAAATGGCAAACCTCTGAGAGTGCAGTTGCCTATGAAAAAGCAACCAACTCGCCGTTCGGAATCGGCATAAAACTGTAGGTCCCTTCCAACCTTGTAAAAAACATTCGCACGCACAACATGGATGGTTGCGGGTAGCTAGGCCTTAGTCTCGTAATCGGTCTGTCGTGCCAGTCAAGAAGAAGAAGAAGATGAGATAAACCCTCAAATGCTTCTTCCGATCATTGATAAGCACAGGGCATTTCCCTGGTATGTGTAACTAGGAGAAAGCTCTGCGCTTTATTGCGTTTCATTTTCATAACCTAAGAAAAGTTTTAAGTAATTTTTGAATTTAAAAGTTGCAAAGAATGTTTTTTCCTTAAGCCTTCTACTAATAATGGACTTTAGTATTCGAAAAATGTCCACGAAAGAGGTCTTTAGAGGGAAAGAAGAAATAAAAGGGAAATATTTTACATTCAAGTCCTCGAATTTCTCGAAAAGTGTTTTATGAATCTTAAATCTCACAATTTGCATGTCAATCGAAAAATCGACCACTAAAACTTGACCTAATCTTTGCCAAATAAGGATAGATACACTTCTAGTAGTTGCTACTACTTTCTCTTTAGAAATCATATTAAAGAATCTTTGTTACAACAACAACATCTCGTCGTCTTTTATCCTCTTTTAAAATTCTCTCTTGATTACTCTATTACAATGAGAACAACATTTTCCCGACTGTAAGCATAACCAACCAACTTGAATGAGTCGCACTCGTTTTCAACGAATCTGTTGTCAGTCTCCGGACAATATTTTTTCTACAACGCAGTGTTTTTAATTAAATCAATATTTACAAGACACAAAAATTTACTAATAAGTGTGCACGGAATATGAAATGAACTACAAATTGCTTATTTAGCATTTTTCCGCCGCTGCAGTCGCATTTTGCACATTCGCCGAACATTGCGCTCATATTTCATAAATGAAGTTGTTGCCCGCCGAACGCACAGGTTAGTAAATAAGATGCCGCCTCGACAAGGCGGCCCGAATACAATAAATCGTTGCTGCCACTGCCAACGTTGGCTAAATGCGTCCGTGTCCCTGTGGACGGCATATGCCGTCCGTCCGTTTAACCGCATCAGAAGTTTATATAAATGTTACGAAATTTGGTATGCGGCTGCCTCAGTCGCCGGCGCAGTCGCAGCTCGAATTTCAGCATCTTCGGCAAGTTGCGCGCCACCATAATTACGCACACTGACCGCGCACACAGGGAGCCGCGCACGCCGCCCGAGCATTGAGTTATTGCATTTGGCTCGAGTATTTTTGGCTTGAATTATTGCAGGCCGGTTTTTCTTTTCACCTTTGCTGGCTCTTCCGCTCACTAGTTGTCTGTCTGTCTGTTGGTTCATTTGTCTGTTGTCGGTTGACTTGTGTGTGTTTGCGGCGGCTGCTGCTGTGCAGCGCCGCCTGCTGAACTTTGCTTAGGCCGCGCACCATCGTCAACGACTACGACGAACTTTGGCTGGTTGCAGAAATTTTTGATTTGAAAAATGAACGCCACCATAAAAAATCATCAATCATCCATAACAAAGGGTTAGCTGACGATGCTGCAGTTGACGTTGCAGTCCGTTGAAGACTGAAGATGTGGCTGTGTAGCTCCGCTGCCTGGATGGGCATGATGCGGAAATTATTGCAAGGTTTCTCGCTCTGACCGTTGAAAAGCATAATTGCACAAAATTCAAAGAAAAGTTTTTTTAACTTTTGTTTTAGTTGAATAAAAATTGCCAGTAATTTATTTGCAATTGTTTGATGTTTTGCAATTTTCTAAAGTCAAAGTATGAATGCGAAATGTATTGAATGGGTAGATATGAAGAAAAGATCGACAGGGACTGATGGATAGATGGATATGAATTCAAAAAGTTTATAGATGCGAAGAAGATGCGTTAATCTTATAAATTTTTATTTGAGCCAAAGTTACAAATAAAGTTTAGTTAGTTTCGGTTTTGGAGCTAACAAACCATTATATGTAAATATTACAATCAAAGTCATCGTATTCCCGAAAAAGCAATTTTTTTTACCGGGTGGTATAAATCTCAAGAAAACCCTCGCGTGTTCTCTCGCGTCGGACCCTGCTGACTTAACTGGCTTTTTCCTTTAAGCTGAAACTGTTTCAATTGTTTAGTTGATCTTGTCAGTAAAACATACAAATATGTAGACTTAATAAATGAATAAAAAAAATATCTCCGGCAAACATTTCGCCAAAAAAGACCTATGAATTGGGTTTCTTGTCGTTTCCTAGACTTATACGTAGAAGTTAAGTTGCCCAAAGATCTTCCATTGTAATGAACCTCACTTCCAGTGGCGCACACAGCATTTCAATTTGAGGAGGGAGGAGTTTGCGTACAAATTTTGAGCCGAATACCACTCGAAACCATACTTTGAAATTTTTGAGTTTAGGCATTCAAACCTTTCCCCCTCATGTGTGCGCCATTGCTCCCTTCTGATGACCACATCCGTTGTCCCTTCAAGAAGGTCATTATGCCTAACATTAGAATACCCAAAGCACTGAGAAAGAGATCTTTTATAGTATATCTGAATTGCTTTCTACTTTACTATTTCAGGCCAAATAACAAACATAAAAAAATATTTTCAAAAAAAGTAGGGAAGGGTAGTGTCGATGGTCTACAACTTCTACTCTTGTATAAATATCGGTTCCAAAATGCATTGCGTAAGACTGGCTAAGACCCGACAACTGCGCTGACAGCGACCCGAGAACTTTGTCTCAACATCTTCGAAACATAACCTACAAGTTCCATCCTCAAGATTTAAGTAGTCGTGAAAGATGATATATGCAGCTCTTATATCCTTTTATATTTGCAGTCAATCATCTTAGACTACTGCAGTTTAAACTAAGAACCTTTCTTACTTTCCTACCCCTATGATCCAGATTAGCCTTAGAAGATTTATTTATTTGCCTTCTTTCATCTTCTCAGATGAAGGAAGTCTGGCCGGTTGCTGGCCATTCCTAGTAAGTGAAGCATTTACGATACTTGTGACCATTTTCGACATATTCGAAAAATTGTATTAAAATAAACTCCTTTCTTATGCAAACGAAAGGGATATAACTCAGCTACCTAATCCAATCTTCTACGCCTTTTAAAGTTTAACCAAGTTTCTGCGGTATCAAGTACTGTAATTGAATTCAGTCGATCAATTACTGTAATGCGACTAATTATTGTAGTCGAATTCAGTCGGATTTTCCTCAGTCGGATTTCCCTCACCTCTCTAACTATTTCTTTGGCATAAAATATGAATTTTTTGAAGAAATAATTGTTTGTTTTAATTTCTCGAGTTGAGGTTAGAAATAGATGGAGTTTTGTTTTTGAATATTTAACACACCGGGGTATTCACACCGAGCTCATTACTTTGTTAGTTCGGTACTTGGAGTTTGTGCATGTATATTATTTTTGTAAATGAATTGAACAAAACCATATACATATACGAAACTACCGAGTACCGAACTAATAACAAGTTTGTGAATACCCCCAGCCTGTTTCCCAAGCTTGTAGCATTACCACAGAATAAACAATATACTGTTTATTGTTTTTTGTGTTGAAAAACATTTTCCATGAATACGTTTTTCATTCAATTCAAGTTGGAAAATACTTAAAAAAAATATAAATATAAAAGTATAATACGAAAAAGACATATGACGTTGTGCTCACAGTTGTGCAAACACCCAGGTGACAATTGTCAATTCTAAAAAAAACAATGTTGCCATTTGTAACATTTTGTGTAAACATTGCAATCAACTTGTGTTCCAATTTGCACTTAAATTGCATAATTGCACAAGTTATATTTGTGTTGAACATTAGTCGCTGTTGTTTGTTTAGCTTATTTTCCCCTTTTCGAAACCAACTATATTTATCTAGTTCATCTAACTCAAAGTACAATGTTGCATAGTACGAATTTAAATTCGCATTGAATACATTCTTTCGAATCGAGTTGCACAGTAGCTCTCCCAGTTTGAACTACAAGCTATAAGTACAAATTTGTTTTTATTTAACTAATTCTTCTAGAAAATGAAGACTTCTACTGCTTATCGAGATAAAGAATCAGCTTGACTAGAGTAGAGTAGAATTTGATAAGGTTTGTTGCACTGAGACTATGTAGAAGTGATCTATTATCCCCTACTACTGATCGTTAGAGAACATCCCCTTGACCCATTGACCTAACGAAGCTTAGTAACTCACTGGGATTCAGGTGCCTGATGTTCTCTTCCGAAAGCCAGAACTGACTAAGGTCACGCATCCTGTTGCGACATTCAAATTCATGGTTGCCACGATTGGTCCATTTGAAAAAAAAATGGGCCTTTTTATTTCATTTGGACCTTTGAGCCGTTTTTGTTTAAAGTAAAAGACTACCTTTCTGGTCCATTTGGAAACAAATATTTGCTTCTTATTTCATTTGGTCCTTTGGGCTGCTTTTGTGTAAAGTAAAAAAGACAACCTTTCTGGGGCATTAAAACACAATTTGTCAAAAACAAAAATGTGTTCTTTCGTTCCCATTTTGGATCTTTTTAGGAAATTTTTGGTACAAAAAACTTCAGTTGAGTGGCAACCGGGGCCGCATCACAGTGCATTATGATGCAGTCAGGAGTCTTCTCTGCTATTCCTCAGAGTCAGTAGACGCTAACCTGTTCTAGCCCGTTTGTGTGAATATGTTTTCTCAATCTGGAGTACCCAGTTAGAAGATCGGTGATTTGTCTGAGCTGGTTCTTACTCAGTCTGAGGCATTCTTCATTCCATTTGAGGTTATAAAGTGATGATAATGATTTTTGGTTACCTAAGTCCTGAGGCGTTAGACCATGTTTTGAATTCTTGGTTCTTTCCTCGAGTCTTAATGACTCTGCTATGGCGTTATTGCCCCACTCAATGAAGGGGTCCGGTGCCAGGGAGAAAGGAGGCGTGACTGCCGCATTAGCAA